>JAXQGJ010000042.1:0-58538 GCA_037039655.1 Pseudozyma sp. M118-08B | reverse complement strand
CTGCATGAGTCGAACACGCGACCTTTCGCAATTTAGACGATGCTAAGCGAACGCTCTACCAACTGAGCTAAACCCCCTTTGATGTCAGGCGAGCTGGTATTGCATTTAACAAAGCATGGTGCTATCTGCCCCGCACATAAGCCCTGAAACGTGTTGCACAACTTTGTAAGTATCTCGCAGAACCGTTCTGTGACACATTTCGTTTAGGCTCTAGTCTGGCGGTGACAAGCTATGCATGCAAAAGCTCGTTTCGAATATCTTGCCGACGGCAACACCTTGCTGCTCCTCACTTGCCACCTGATGCAGTCATTGCTGGTCGTCGAGCAGATTTTTGCTCTCTCAGTACTCAACACCGAGCTCTAGTTGTGGTGTGCGCTCGGATTCCGCACGGTGATAGCAAATGAATCAAGGTCAGGGTCTCACTTAGTGCAAGCGCGACAATCAAGCACGTTCAGTAGCCAGAAAACGCCTTTTGAGGCAGCCGAGCATATTTCCGCTTCCGCAGGTTCACAGACGCACAATTCAACTCAATACACGCCTGCATCATCTCTCCTCGTCACCACTTGCATCTCCTTCAAAACCACAACACCATCATCAGCGACGCCGCCGCCGCCGTCGCTGTTGCCGCATACATTGAGGAGTTCAGCGGTTAGCAACCATATCACACCATGCAGACAACGCTGTCGTCCTTGTGGGCCGGTGCCTCGGTCGAAGGAAAATTACACGATGATGGCAGCTGCCATGTTCACCACGACACTGTCGCCGTCTATCTTTCTACCTTTCTTTGCATCGGTCTGATTGTGTCTTACCTGCCTCAGATCTACCGCATCATCCGCAACAAGTCTTCCCAGGGCTTTTCGCCATGGTTCCTGCTTCTCGGTGCTACTTCGAGTGCATCTAGCTTCCTCAACGTAGTTGCGCTGCAATGGGGTATCGTCGCTTGTTGCCCATCATTGCCCACCCTGGAATGCGCCGAGTCCCTCCTAGGTATCTTTCAAGTCGGCCTGCAATGGTTCATGTTCGCCGCCGTGTTTGTTCTCTTCCTCATCTACTACCCCGCAGACCAGCGATATGAACGCGCCATCGCACTGCCACAGCGTGACGAGGATGATAGGCGCACTCGATCGCGAGCGCGAAAAGCAGCCCGCAGAGCCGCCGCCGCTCGTCAAGCTACCACCACCGACAGCACAGGCAGACTCGCCGCGCCCAAGAAGAAATCGAGCAACCTTGTCGGATCGTCCGCGGATGATGCTTCATCGGCTGGCTCTGACCATTCGGACCTCGACTCGGTCGACAGTCACATTGCACAGAACTACGCCGATGCAGGACCACAAGCAAACGGCGACGACGACTCTTCCGACGCCGCCGAAGCCATCGAAGCCGAACAAGCCGCTGAACGTGCGGAATTGGAAGACGACTTCGACACAGAGTCTCAATTCTTGGCACCCGGAGACCACCACCACCACCACCATCCCTCGACTCAAGATGCAAGCAGCAGTGCCTTCTCCCGCCTTGCTCCAGGTTTCTGGCCTATGTGGAAGGCGCCTAACGCCAACAACGCCAACGCCAATGGCAACCCTTCCGACCGTCGTTCCCGCGGATCCAGTGCTCGTGGGCTTGTTTCGAGCGCACCCCGCGGTATGCAGAGGATCGAACGCCAAAGACGAGCCAAGATTAGCAAAAGGATGCTCCGAACACGAAAGCGTCGCACCGAGGAGTGGAGTTTGGCTCTTGCTCTCGCCTGGGTGGTCTTGATTCATTTCATCTTCATCAGCGCCATTACTTTGCTGCTCGTCAGCTCGCTTCCTTCCAAATCGTTCCCACCCCCAGAAGAGATTTCAACTCTCTCGAGCTGGAAGCAGACCGTCATTACCATGCAGTCGGTCGCCATGAGCCGCCCTTCTTCGCGCCTGCTTGTCTCTCGGTGGGCTGCTTTCCTCGGTAGCTCAGCAACCGTGCTCGCTGCTGGTCAGTACCTCCCACAAATCGTCTACACTGCCCGTACGAAGCTTGTTGGAAGTTTGAGCATCCCAATGATGTGCTTGCAGGTTCCCGGCAGCGCCATCTTCGTCTACTCGCTTGCGCTTCAGCCAGGTACTGACTGGTCGTCTCTCGCGGCTTACGTTCTGACGGGTGCTCTTCAGCTCGTCTTGCTCGGGCTCTGTGTTGCATGGCGCATCCGCCAAAAGCGTGCCGGTATTGATGACTACGGCCGGCCGCTTGCTGCTGTAGCTCTTTGACTGATCTCTCGCACATCGCTGCTGTAGAGGATTGCGCGGAACGTTATCCTCCCACCTGCAGGTCACTTGACCTATCGAATCAAAGTTGAGCCTGTATTCCCACATCTTACTCTTGTGCAAACTCTGTGATGTGGGATTATTCATGTGTGGTTGCATTGAAGTCGACTTCATCTCTTGGTTGCGATGACGAGACGCCTCGAGGAGATCGAGTCCGCGTCCGAAGTCGAGTGGAGTGACAAATGAGTCGGATCGAGGTGAGCTCCTCTCTACTACCATCAACAGATCGCATTACTTCATCGGCAACATCGAAAGCACAGGCTGCTGTGATGAGGGTTCTCACCATCTGTTCCTGCGTCGCGCTATGTCTCGCCACCATTGCCAACGCCCATCCGCTGATGGGGATGCAGGGCGGTCAGACGAGATTTGAGCGTGAGTATGCTCTCCGACGTGACGGCGGCGAGGAGAACAGCATCAGAGCTGAGACAGACCTGATATCTCTCCGAGCAGACCACCACCACGTCAAGCGTCAACTGGGCTTCCTACGAAAAGTCGCAACCAAATTCAAACAGTCAGACAAGGTTCAGCGTCCGTACAAAGCTATCACCGCTATAGAGGACAAGCGCAAAATCTTGGCCGGCACACTTGCGCTCCTAGCGGGCATGGTGACACTAGGAGTAGGTGGAGGACGAGCAATCGAACATCTTGCGTGCAAGGAGATCGAAAAGCAAGAGACCGAAATGCAGGCTTCGTGGGACGCCGTTCATCCGGATGGCTTTACACCTGCTGGAGATCAGATGCGACCCATCTCGTTCGATTGCAAGAAGCAAGAGAGACCATTTAAGCCGCTCATCTCTTACACGGATGGTGCTAAGCTGTTCTGAGCTGGTCTCGCAGTATCATCACCAAGACTCTTTTTCATTTGTCGATTTTTTCAATTCGGTGTCCCTTCCTTCATACACTCTTTTGCTAGCCTCTTCAAGATCACTTCAGGTTGAGTCGGCGGAGTCGCTCTTCAGACAGTCTGGCCCTTGCCTTTCTTACCTTGCGAAGCTTGCCCGATATAATATTGAGATCCTGAGACTAAGGCCGCCATGCACCCTAACAACGCTTCAGCCTGTTCAGTCGAATATCCGCAAAAAGCCGAACGCTAAGGCAAGTCGCGGGGAAAAAAGTGGACCCCTTGCCAACGACGCAGAGCTTTCGCGGTAAAAGGCGGCCAAATCCATCCTGCCTCCATATCAACATACCACTTCTTAACCCACACCATCCTCTTCCGACGGTGATAGAAGCTATCAATTTTTGACTGTATGCCTACTAGCCGGAACAACTCTCTGCCGCCAGACAAGCTCCACTTTGTGACGCAAGGGTCTTCACGCACACTTCAAGCAACTCAAGCCGCCGAGAGTTGACCAAAATTTCCGATCTTCCCCGCACTTTGATCGAAGCCGCATTGCAGCACCAGGACCTCGCACCTTTTGATTCCTTCACCCAGCAGCAATAGTGACGGATGCATGATTCAGTGTTACCTCTACACGTGAACGAGCCCCACCGCCACCAACCATCATTCCCCTTCCGATCAACTCTGTCAGCAACACCGGGAAGCAATGGCGCATATTGCCCGGTCCGGGATCTTCAAAAGATGAGCGATACCAATCTGGCTTACGCATCCGCCGGCATGCAGTCACCATCGCAATCAGAACAAGATGCTGATGCGTCGAGCTCGTCCAAGAAGGATTTTCAGCGATCTTTCAAAGCATGCGATGGATGCCGTACCAAGAAGGTCAAGTGCGAGCTAGGTGACCTTGCAGCGCCATCGGAACCTCCATGCGCCAGATGCAAACGAGAGATGCGACCATGCCTCTTCACCATGTCAACTCGAGGAAGAGGCCCCAAGGCGCGCTCTTCACGGTCTCAGGCTTTTGGCGCTCATCATCTAGCCAAGAATCCTCGCACTTCGTCAGCACACGATATGGATGAGGACGATGAACACAGCCACGCATCTTCTGCAATCGATGCACTGGCTGGCGCTGCTCTGGCGTCTCTACCTGCAACCAACCCAAGGCTACACTCAGCTCGTCACGATGTGCCAGTCTCTGCGCTCGACCCAGCGGATGCTCCGAGTATCGGCATGATCTATGGTCTCAATCGACACGATGGCATGCCACCACAGAACAAACGAAGGAAGCTTTCTACAGATCCCACGCAATCGGAACGTGTCGACGTACACACTGACTCTGCGGAAGAACCCGATGCGGAGGATCAGGCTGAAACTCCCTTTGGCTCAGCGAGCCCCTCCGTCAATCCTGCCGCTGATGCTGAGCCCTTAGGATTGATCTCAAGACTCGACTCTTTACACCAATACGCAGAAGTAGGCCTGCAACACAGCAAAGATGCTCTCAGGGTGCTTGCCGGCGTAGCTGCAGACTCGAGGGATGCGTCCGACAATACCGGCTCAGACAGAGATGGACATCAAGTCGGCGTATCAAACGCTCTCGACGAAAGCCCTTTACGGGGTCAACAGACCAGAGCTCCAACCGGAAACCTTTCTTCGTCAGATCAAGCAACCTCATCCTCAGCAGGCGCGTTTCTCGGCACAGCAACAGGTCAACGTGGCAACAGCACTTCCGCTCAAAGATCAGCCGCAGCGCTGCTCAACCGACCGGTTACGCCGCCGCCTCTCAAGCATAACTACGGATGGAGCAAGTTCGAACCTGTCCGTCTAAAGCTCATCAAGAGGAGCGAGGCGCGCTACTTTCTCAACTTCTTCATCCGTCAAATGCATTCATTTGCTCCGCATTGCTCGCCTCATCTCCTCGACAAATCACCCGAAGCATTGTCAGAGCTAGTCTACCGCGAGCCCATCTTGCTTGGAGCCATGCTTTCGGTAGCATCGCGGTACGATGTTGCCAATCACAACGCACACGTCACTGCAGTCGACACATTTCATCGCAAGATCTCCAAATGGACGCAGGAGAAGATCAGCCGATCCTTCTTCTTGCCAGCTTCACACACCATTGGTACAATTGAAGCTCTACTGATCCTCAGCGAGTGGGCGACGCTTGACTTGCATGACCGACGTGCATCCGTCGACGCTAGCTCTGAGTCGGAAGATTCGGATGAAGACGAGGGAGATGACGACCACGAGATGAACTCGGAGGCCGAGAGAGATGCGGAAGTCGGTTCCGCTACGAGTCCCACGGCCGCTGCAGCAACCGGCGATGATCTTCGATCCGAACACGAAGGTCAGCTGCCACGACCTCGCACCCAAAAACCAACCAAGGCCAGATCCTCACAACGTCCTCGTCAGGCCGACATGCGCGAATCGGAAAAGTTCGACGACACAGCATGGATGTTGACGGGCACAGCACTGCGCTTGGCTGAGCGACTTGATTTGCACAATGGCGCCACCTACAGCGGCATCTCGAGTCGCAACGTTGCATCCAGAAGGAACGCGGAACGCCGTATGCGCGTATGGATGTCCAGCGTCCATGCTGATTGTCATCTGTCAGTGCGACTGGGCCGCAGAATCTCAAGCCCTGGCCTTGCTGCACCCTTCATGAACCTAGTACGGGATCGCACCCATCCATTCTTGCTCAATGCAGACATCAGCAACAGTGGCGAAGTCGGCTTCCCCTCCGGATCGAATCGCGCATGGATTGCGTTCCGCGCCCATGCAGAATTGCTTCAGATCGTCTTTCGCACCTGCGAGAACCTGTATCGATCCAAGGCAGTAACAGAGCGATTGCTTGAAGACGAAGACTTCGTACCCGCCCTCAAATCAATTCGAGACGATCTAGACAATTGGGCCAATTGGACGCAGCCACGGATCGAGCCGACTCGCGATATGACTTCGCTTCGCGTCCGCGTCGAGTACCACTACGCTCGATTGTATGCCAACGGTATCGCACTCGATTCAGTCAAGCGCAGTTTGAGGACGTTGCGGAATCACAGGCAATACCGCGCTTCCGAGGCTGCAGAGATTGGCTCAAAGGGACGTCTAGGCAAAGCAGGTGCAAGCGCATCGGCTTCCGCAGCCGCTTCATACACGGTCAGCTTCTCCACCCATCCAGCATACCCCTTTGTGCGAGAAGCATTGGCAGCAGCGCAGAGTCTGATCAGAATCCTGACGGTGGAGCTCGAAAGCATGATGTGCGCGCCTGCAAGATGGTTTTTGCTGCTTGTCATGGCGGCTGTCTTCTGTGTCAAAGCGACAGCAGTCTCGGATGTCATTCTGCCGTTGAAGCGATGCGCTCAGTCTCTGCAACAAGTTATTACAGCTTTGGAGCGCGCGGCACCAGACGGAGTGCATCTCGCCAATCGTTACTCGATGTACTTGCGTCAACTTGCAAAGCAATTGGTGCTGACCGATGCCAAGACGAGGACGGCTTCGAACAGTGCTGGCAATGCTCGCAACAAAGCTCGTACCGGAAGCACTTCACTGCGCCCGCAGCAAGAGACACCTGGTACTGAAAACTCTCCAAGCAACCCTTCCCTTGCTACGAATGCAGACAGCGCCACGTCGCGAGGTCACAGCCAGGCAGCGGTCACTCCATCTTCGTCGAGGCTGGTGGAGGTGACCACTTCTGGCGACATCACCGCAACCGGCCCCACCATCACACCGCAGAACAGCGCAACACACGATGGCAAGAATACGCAGGCCACTTCTCAGGCTCCTCTCTTCCAGCCATCTACTGAAAGCGACACATGGAATAATTCAACAGGCATGGGTTGGAACGCAGCACCGATGTCGACGTCCCAGCATACAGCCGGAGGGACAGGCTCAGGCTGGTGGAGCACCGCCGATATTCTAGCCGGAGAAGTGGATCCGCAGCTTTTCCTGAAATGGCTCGACGATCAAACATCGACACTGGCACCGCCCACTTCGCATCACCCCATGTCATCGTGGGCCAATGGCGCGCAGAATCAAGCGCAAGCTTCGCTGACTGCTGGCACGCAACCGTCACACCGACCTCATGCAGGGTCTGTGGGTAGCATGATGGCCCCTTCTCCTCGCGGCGTACCGAATCGATCGCCTGCGTCGGATGCTAGTCCTGCAGGAATGTCGATGCTTGCTTCCCACTCTGTTGGGTTGGGTAACCAACTGCCACACGGCAACATGCATGCGGGTTCTTCGACACAGCAAATGGCACCGGGTCAGACGATGAATGCCGCATCTCCGCATGGCGTAGGACTGAAAACTGGTCAGGAGGATCTTTTGACGAAGATGTGGCTCGACGATGCATTGACCGACCTTGCTGCAGCAGGGCTTGATATGCCCTTTCTTTGATCAATCGGAACGCGCTCTGGTCTCGATTTTTTTTTTTGTGACACTAGCACTCAATGGAAAGCGTTCTTCGTCTTTATATCACCACCGTCATGAGTAAGGGGAGACTTGACACTGAGCATTGGCGGCTGCGCACGTGGCGAGGTCTGCAGACAGCCGCCGGAAGGATCGATCTTGGCAGTCGATACAGGCTATGCAGCGTGCCGATTTCATGGGCCTTGGCGTCACGCAAGTTAGCCTCCTTCTCAGGCTAGTTCGGAGCCACATTATTGAACTCGAGACGAAGAAGGACTCTGAGCGCGCTGAGACCACCATCTCGAGTGGCAGATGCGCGACCGATTTCCCCCACGAGGATGCAGGTTCTGGTCCTCAAGGGTTCACAAAGGTCGTGGCGCATCCTGGCGTGTCGGCTCCGGCCGATGGATAGCCGACACACTTGTGATGTTGAAGTCTGACGAGCCTTTGTTCTGCTGGCTCAAGCCTCTGCCCGTACATCACATTGCGCTTTGACTCAACGAGACAATGCCATGACTTGAACGACGGCAATGCAGTACTGCAAGTCACAGCAAAGGGATGTATCGCGGCCTTCTCAATTGTTCGTGTGGGGAAAAGAAGCTTGCGTCACCGGTAAATCTCGCATCCCGACCTAGCCGAACAAAGGGGCGGAGAGCGGAAGCGGTTCGCTTAAAATTAGAGAAAAGATTTTGACCGTCAGCATCTCTGACAGTTGCGGATATCCACCTCGCTTGCCGCGTGGCTCAATTCAGTGGCTGCTTCAGCCGCGTCTTTTTCCTTTCCAAATTCGGATCGAGTGTGTGCCCACTGAGGATGCCGCAATTGTGTACCTCATCTTCCACCTCATACCTAAGGATGAAGATGTGGATGTGCTGGGAGTAGCTTCATTGGATGAACGTAAGATGGTTCGATGCTGGAAAACATCTACTTCAGAGGCCGTTCAAATTTGCAAAAGGTGTGGCATCAAGTGCTCGGTGGAATTGGATTCGAATGCATCATTGTGTGACGAAGGTCTTAAACTTTTTCATTCTCTGTCATAACATTTGACTAACCACATTCACTTGAGCCTCTGCAGACGCCTGCCCCTGCACAGCACTGCAATGCAAACCTTCGATGCCAGCCAAGCTATGTTTTGGTCGTACCTAGACGCCAAACCCAACCTCGCCCCGGTCTCGATGAACACTAGTGAGATGCAACTTTGCCCCTTCTGCACCACACTCTCGCTTGTCTTCGGCAATTGTAATTTTACCTCTCGAACCCGTCCTGTCAGGATTGCTGATCTTCCCCAGACCGATGCCCACATCAGCAAGAAGCACTAACCTTGAGCCCCTTGTCCGCGGCGACGGAAACTCTCTCCCGTACACAGTTTCGCCGTACCTTTGAGACTTAGACCAACGCGGTGAACTCACCTGCCTTCGGGTCTTGGTGATAGCGAATGACGAACGCGCCTCCTTCTCCTTACTTGTGACGCTCGCTGCATCATTATTTTGGCATTGTCTTCTGCTGTGCTCTCTTCGAACTTTGGACCTCTCCTAGACGTGTTTGTCATAGACTCGGACATCGCAACATCGTGGCATCTGTCGGCCAATACTCTGCCTCTGAGAATCACAATCTCGTTCGGATCAGTGCTCCTACGGTAGCCTCAATCGATTCCCTGCGCCACAGAGTTTCCTTTCCAAGCTTTGTGCGGCGGACATCTCTCTGCTGTCACTTGTGCTGTCACATGTTGGCATTCGCATTCGCAACGTCACTTGAAACTTTGCCTCGCCTCCTTGTTCGCCTTTGTTCGTCCTTAGCCAACTCTTCGAACCTTGCTCTCCAACATCTTGTCATAAAGACTTTCGCGACTTCCTTCACAACCACATACCACCGTCATCAAGCGTTCCCTCCTCGACACCGTCCAGCTCGCACTCGTACCGGTACACACCTGCACCCGAGCTACGCCTTTGGCAACAGCGCCTCTGTACACACCTTCGAGGACGACCCCAGCATACGCGAGCTATCCCTAGCTGCGCCCACACATAGATCGCTACCATGTCGTCACCAAACGGCAAGAACGAGCTGGCGTCCTCGTCATCCGCCGTGGACCGAGTAGCAGACCCAGACCAATACACTCTCAAAAAGACCCCTTATCGACTCCACGTCACACCGTTCAGCGAGATCCTCGCACAAAAGTACAAGGGCTCGGGCACCGAAGAGGACCCATATCTGGTTGAATGGCTCCCAAATGACGCTGAGAATCCGCAGACGTGGAAAAGTTTCTACAAATGGTTGCTCACCATCCAAGTCGCGATCGCTACCCTCTCGGTAGCACTTGCATCGAGCGCCTACTCCGGTGCATTCGATTCCCTCAATGCGCAGTTTCACCCTCCTAAGCAGATCATCCTCACTCTCGGCATCTCTCTCTTCGTTTTGGGTTTCGCATTCGGCCCTCTTGTTTGGGCTCCCTTCTCCGAGGTCGTCGGTCGACGAGTGCTCTACATCGGCACCTATGCCGCCTTCACCATGTGGCAAGGCGTTTCCATCGCCTCGCCCAACATTGCATCGCTCATCGTCTTCCGCTTCCTCTCCGGTTTCTTCGGATCAAGCCCCCTCGTGAACACCGGTGGTGTCCTCGCCGACATGTTCAACGCAAAGCAACGAGGACTCGCCATGGCCATCTTCGCCAGTGCTCCCTTCCTCGGTCCCGCGCTTGGTCCCATCACTGGCGGTTTCCTCGGCGAAACAAGTGGTTGGAAATGGGTCATTGCCTTCCTCGCCATCTTTGCTGGTGTTATCACCGTCTTTGGCGCCATCACCATGCCCGAAACCTATGCACCTGTTTTGCTGCGATGGCGTGCCAAGAAGCTTGCCGAAGTCACGGGCCAGCATTACATTTGCAAATTGGACAAGGGCCGAGATGTAAGCATTAAGAACCAGTTCAAGGTTGCGCTAGGTCGACCTTGGTTGCTCCTCATCTACGAGCCCATTGTCATCCTTCTTTCGATCTACATTGCCATCATTTACGGTATTCTGTACAGTTTGTTCGGTGCCTTCCCGATCGTCTTCCAAGAGAACCGTGGATGGAGCCCCGGTATTGGCGGCCTTGCGTTCCTCGGTGTTCTCGTCGGCATGCTGCTCGCCCTTGCCTACATCATTTTGTACGAGAACAAGCGGTACGGTCGCGTCGCCGATAAGCACGGCGGTATTGCTCCTCCGGAGGCACGATTGCCTCCTGCCATGATCGGCGCCGTCTCAATCGTCATCGGTCTCGGCATCTTTGCCGCCACTGACAGTCCTAACCTGCCTTGGATCGCTCCCATTATCGGAGGCGGTCCTTTCGGGCTGGGTATGGTCCTCATCTTCCTCTCGACGATGAACTACCTGACCGACTCCTACCTCATCTATGCAGCATCCGTCTTGGCTGCCAACAGTGTCATCCGTTCGCTTCTTGGTATGGCCTTCCCCCTGTTCACGCCAAACATGTACTCCATTGGCGGAAAGAACGGCATTCACTGGGGTCCCGCTATTGGTGGACTACTTGCGTTGATCTGCTTGCCATTCCCCTTTATCTTTTTCAAATACGGTGCGGGCATCCGTGAACGATGCAAGTACGCTTCGGAAGCCAAAGCGCTGCTCGAACAGATGCAGGAAAGTTCGAAGAAGAAGGCGCAAGCCAACCCGGACGAAGACGACGACTTGGAGAAGGCTAACAGAACTCAATCTGGTGGTCAGTCGGAGAACGAGTATACGCAAGGCAAGCCAGCAGAAACGCGTCGCAGCTCCGAGTTCGACCAGTCTACTTCGGGCAACACGCCTCATCCAAGGTCAAGGTCCATCTCGGAGGGGTCTTCGGATCATCACTGAGGTGCTCTCAGTATTCTGTGCACATAGAGCGTGGCAGCGATCATCACATAGCATACACACATAGAACATTCTCTTTTCAATTCAGGCATGAGTGACCATCGCAAACAAAGCGCGATCGTCCCATCCCATCTTTTCGCACATGTATCAATACCTTAATGACAATCCGACGTTTGTTGACCACGTAGCTTCCAAGACAGTAGAATCGGAGTGTTTCGAGTGCCTCTTGAGGATCCGTGAACGAAGGTGTGAAATGTGGGGGCTCGGTGTGAGGGTGCGAGATTATGTAATGCACGGAAGGAGCTGCTTTGATCAGCCAGACCCCTGACTCACGGTGCGCTTGTGTCATGGAAAGTGGAGCAGACCGGCGCGCTAATCCGAGTGCCGATAAAAAGGTAGCTTTCTCATGCATGATTCTTAGTCTTCAGCATTGACCGAGGCCTTCGACACCTTTTCCACACCTTACACCAACCCATCAACCCTTGTAGCATCGGATCAAGATGACCATCCGACAGCTCAGCACCACCGTACGACGTACGCTCGTCAACGCTGCCTCTGTGCCGCGCTCCGCCGTTCTTCCTCACCAAACCTTGCGACGTCTCTCCACCACCCTTCCGCTTCGCTCTTCTTCTCAAAACTCATCTGCTTCGCGCCCCGACCCAAAGCAAACAGATCAAGGAGCCACCGGACCCATTCAATCCTCCCTCAATGCTTCGGGACCCTCGGGTACCGTTCGTGACTCCAACCTTTCTGACCCCTATCCTTTACCCTTCTCACCCGACATTGTTGACCTTAACAATGCCGACAGTGGTCCGGAAAGTGGTCCAGAGAGCAAGTGGGCGGGTTTAAATCTGGCTTCCGAACAACAAACTCTCGATGGCGTAGATGCACCCATGAGAGTTCCCGGTCGAGAGGGCGAGGATCGAGAAGGCAAGATCGCACGTCTCGTTTATCAGTGTCGTAAACGTGGAACGCTGGAAACCGACCTCATTCTATCCACTTTTGCCAAGAAAGAACTCAAAAACTTGCCCAACGAAGAGCTGGACGAACTCGATCGTGTAAGTTACCCACTCAGACATCGTGTAAGACAAACCTATACTGACCACCGGATTGACTTCTGCGTCACAATGTGGCGAGAACAGCTACTGGACGAACCCGATTGGGACATCTTCTACTGGTGTACCCAACGCAAACCCATCCCAGAACGTTGGGCAACTTCGTTCCATACCGAAGGAAAATTAGGTCACAGATTGATCACTCATACCAAGAACGAGGAGAAGGCGATTAGGTGGATGCCTGATCTTTAGACTTTGGCCGCCAAAGTGACTTTCTTCGGTGTAGATAAGAAATTTCTATGAGTGCAACATCTTGCTTTCCAAGGCTTTCGCCGGGCGTGTGCGAACCGAGCGGCTTGTCATGGTACGGAAAGGGGGTCGAGAGCATTGTTTCCAGCTGCAAGGTCTAAAAAGACGGTGGCAAGTTCGATCGATGTCCGCTCGTGATCGTCTCTCTGCAGACCAATGAGGTGTGGAAAACGCTTTGGACCGAGTCAGAGGTTGCACAGCAAAGGCATGTTTGGACAGTTCTGCTGTACCGACTCAACTCAGTTGAAGAAGCGCGATGGGAGAAATGAGAAGCTTTTCGTGACAGGCACAGATCACAGTTGCTCGGCTCACGAGTATACCTTCAACAAAGATCTATTCTCATCTTAGCAAGCATCAATCAATGTGTTTTTCCAGCGATCATGTGGCTTTCCCTCTTCACACATTCAAGTAAGCACACATTGGTTCAGTCCAGTGTTCAGTCGATCTTCCTAACGCTAAAAGCTTGTTTTCGAGGACGATTGCATTGAGACATGGAATCGCAACAGCGAGGCTAGAATCTGATACTGCGAGTCGGCTGAAGGTTGGAAGCGAGACTAAGAATGTGCTGCCTAGATGCCGGGAAAAAAAGGGAGTCACCAAAGCGTGCTGGCTCCAAGCTATCTCCTAGAGACGGCTAACGGATGTCACCGAGCTGTGCAAGATAATCCGGTAGTGACCTTGCTGCGCGCGCTCGCAATGTGCGTTGATGGGGGGTATACTTGGACGTTGTAGCATCCAAAGGAAAAGCACTGCGTGATGCGGCACTTTGGTTGTTGTGTGGCCTTGCAGATGGTTGAAGCATCGTGGCCTTTTGATATGGTGAGTCGGAGCAGTCCGATGCGTGACTTCTTTGAGAGAAGTCTTGGTTGACAGTTGAGTGTTGAACCGGGAGGATGTTCGTACCTGGCATGGCGGTTCGTGAGGACGACTCCGTGCGCAACCCGCAGAACGTTGCGGCAGCAACCTCACTTGTCAGCCTTGTACACGCTCTGGTGCATCCTACGCAATGCACCCAGAGTGACCATTTTAGGACCCTTTCCTGCAGCCAAATCCTGCCTGAGTTGACCCAGCGTAGCATTAGCATTCGCACCCCTTCCGTTCGCCTCCGCACCTGCATCCACCGCAGCTGCGTCACCGACACTAGCCGCAACAAGGGGAGCCTGGAGGAAAGGGTAAATCTTCAACTTCTCCACATCCCACACATTACCTTGGACGTATTCATCCTGCATCACTCTCTGCTTTACATCCTCGATACTCTCTCCCAACACTACGAGTACACTTCCACCCATGTGAGGCCCTGGACCTTGCTCTTCGTTGATCTGGTTGAAATCCTTGCGGAGGAGCGCACCACCTAGTTCGATCCGACCAGAGCGTTTGCCGTTCTGTGCTTGCTCCAGGTGTCGTTCTCTCACCTCGAATCGACGTGCGTTGGCTCCTGCATCGGCATAGTCTTCAGCAACAACGAGGTATCGGTTTAGACGTGAGGCAGAAGGACGGTCCGACCAGGGACCGGCAGCTGCGTCGTTGCCTGCGGGGGCGGCGGTTGCGAATCGACGTGAAGAAGCAAAAGTGGCTGGGTGACGACGCACAGCTGCGGCGAGAGGAGTTCGGAGGAGCGACATGTTGTTCTTGATGTTGTAGATAGGTTGATGGATTGAATAAGGATGATGGAGCTGAACGAAAGACATAAAACTGAGGAGAGACATATATACAGCAGAGAGTGGAACGCGGCAATCCTCTCAAGCCAGTGAAAAGAGAAGAACTGCGTGAAAGAAAGCCGAAACGCTACTCAGCAGCTGCACTCTTCTCTCACTCCGCGGTGCTATCTGAAAAAAAAGAGAAGACAAACTGTGTGAAAAAAGCCACAGTGAACAGGCTTGTGCCGGTGGGGCTGACTGAGCGAGCGGGGTTATGGCGGCAGGAGAAAAACGCGAGGAGGCAATTTTCGCACGCGACCTTCCTTGCCTTGGCAGCGCTTTTTTCACCTTTCTTGTCGCCGGTGCGGGGATCCAAGATCAAATCTATCTAGCCGAAGAAAAACCTCGAACTGCGATTGGCTGCTCTGAGCCATGGAGATGTGCTGATAAGCTCACGCTCCATCTTCCGGCTTCTTCGTGCCGCTCTCTTCTTCTTTCTCGACCTTTTTCTGTGGTTTCCGTTGGCGGGCACCAAAATTAGACGCTTGATCACGACATCGCACAACGTCTGGTGTCTGGTGGGCGGTATTCCCTAAGCTTGAACTGCAACCGAGTATTCGGGGAAAAAGACTATGTGTAAAGCTCTTCTTGTTGCCGTGGATGTGTGAGATGACATTGCCGTGGAGAAGCATAGCTGACATGTCAGCCTCCGCATCACCGATAGCACGGCACATTATCATATTGCCGCTGTAACACACTAGCGTGTAATGGAGGGGGCCGCCACATGACGTCGAGCTGCAAGACCGCCACATGCTCAAATGCTTTATTACCGTAGGCTCGGAGTTTGAGGTGCTTTCAAGGTCTCCCATTGTTGTGGTGTAGGACGAGAACTTTTCACTCAATCGCAAATCTCAGCCATCAGAACCGATGTCGATACTTGTGAGTAACCGGTGCACGCTCTGCATTACACTGTCAAATGGCTTCAGATTCAGAAGAGCTTTCTAAGAGCCTCCTCCGCAGTTGTGAATCGGGCCAGCGCATCGGCCAGCATGAACCTGCATCTGTCATCCTGTGTAAGCGCAGCATCCAGTCGAGCATAACTTTGCGTTCCTTCCTTAAGCCATCCACCGTAGCCAACCTCTTTTGCTTCCTTAGCAGCCAAGATAGCCCCGTACTGCTCGAGTTCTGCATCTGAAGCCAACTGAATCTTTTCCCGAGATTCCTGCATTGCCTGCGCATACTTAGCTGTGAGTTCTGTCTTTGCAAGCTCATCAACAATCGGAGCGCCGAGCGTGACTTGGTCTAGACCGCACAATGCAATCACTTCGTCGATGCCGAGAAAAGAAGCTGCTTTCATCTGCGTCCTGATTTCCACATTATCCCGACGCAGTCGCAACAAACATCTTTGAAGCGGCAAGACGATCTCACTGATTGACCTCGCTCCTGCTGAGATAGCTACCTCCTTTTCAGCCTCGCTAGGATTCTCGGCCCCGAAAAAGTGTGCCGCAAGGGCATTGATGTAAGGCGCAGTAAAGCTGGCACCGGCCGCTTGGGCTGCTGCGATACCTTGTTCAACTGCAAAGATGGTTGTAGCAAGCACTTTGATGCTTCCTTCGCTCATAACTCCGCCGAAATTTGACTCGTCGAGCTTGCCACCGGAAGAGAGGTATCGCATAGCCTGCAACCCTGGAATCGTGGAAGGAATCTTGATGCAGACACGAGACTTATCAAGCGAGCCGTTGGAGATCAGTTCGTACAACGCAACGAATCGACGAGCGTGTTTGACCGTTGCCGCAAGATTGTACGCTTGCGAAGGAAGAGTTTGCGCATGGAGGCATCCGGCGGAAAGTAAGTTGGGCAGCATTTCGAGACCAAAGTAGACTGTGAGGATGTCTGATGCGAGTTGCTGAAATCTTTCCTCTGCGGTCTCGTTGCCAGTGAGACCTGATGCACCGATGGAGAGCCTCGCGAGCATGTCTTGATCAAGATTGTCTCCGTTCCACGTACCAGCTTGCAATTGCTTGGCTGCAGAAATGCAGATTTGTAAGAGCTTGTGCGCTTTTTCGGGTTCGCTTTCGAGGAGGCTTGTGTAGGTGGAAGACACGATGATTTGATTGGATGTCATGTCATTGAACAGCGACTGGAACTCGTCAAGCGCTTGCTTCTTGACTGTAATGTCATCCTTTGCGGTGGTATGGGCAAGCTCACGCATCCGACGGTGAGCAAGGTTGTGCTGGACGGCAATCGAAGCTACATTGTTGTCAATATCGATCGTTGTATGCTTCGCCAGCTCGATGAGTAGCGAGTTGGAGATGTGCAACGTCTCTGACGATGCAGAGACTGTCATGGCGGCGGACTCAAAATGCTGATCTTGGGCTCAAGCGGTTAGGGGAAAGGCGGGGCGATCTCGATGAGAAGTCACACGAGCTGAAAAAGCCAGCAGCTTTATACAGAACGCAGCGAGTGCGGGGTATCAGTTTACGTTTGTGACAGATCTACACAACGTGGAACACGCATTTCCCATTGCAGGTCAAAGAAGCTTTTTGAAGCTCAAGTTCACTGGTGTGCATGGCAAGAACAATGCTGCACAACAAAGGGAAAGTGTGGACCTTCTCGAAAGGGCGGACCTTGTAACTTTTGCTGCAGTCCTTCTCGGTCATTTGTTTGACCGACGTCCGCCGGGAGGAGAGAATTCTAAGTATGTGCGTTCTATCGATCGAACACATTCATGATTTTCAAATGGCCACGTTTGGATTGGTCAGAAAATCGAGAATGAAATGCAGGCGAGCAGCCGAAGGGTGCAGTCCGCGTGTCACTCTCTTTTTTCTTTGCAAGCTCGATGACGCAGGGAAGCGGCGATCATGCTTTGCTTTCCACGAAAAAAAGTCAGAGCGCTAGCACGTTTGAACCGTGCATATGTGCGTGTGGAGGGAAACATCACCCTGCGGTCAGACGCAGCAGCTGTACCCGCCAACTCAGATATCTTTAGCGCTGTCAAGGCTTTTGTCATCAAGCGGGTGAGCCGACTATGCTATCGTGCTGCAGACATAGTTGAAGGTCAAGCGTGGGAATAGAAGAGAACTATGTGGATGAGGGAGCGCGCGCAAGAGCATGGTGATGTGTCAAAAAAGTTGAGAGAGTGTTGCTCTCGCGATCGGCACATCCGCTACAGATTACCTACACGAGCAGCTGTTGTCAAGTTGAGCAGGTGTGAGGGTGACATGAAGCTTGACAACGCAATCCTGACACCTGACAGGTGTGCGCATTTGTAATCGCTATAACGTCCTCACACTTGCTGAGCCTCTTCCTCTCCCTCAACTCTTCATTACTAGCACACCCACGCTTTCCTCCGACGGTATCTCCTTATCGTCTTTCTCAACTTCTTCCTCTCGCGACCTTTCCATGCTTCTGCTCCGACAACAATCTCTGTTGCTCCGAACAGCCCGCGCTTCGCTCACTAGCCTCAACAACAAGTCTACCAACCTCTTAGCATCAGCTCACTTTAGCTCATCCATCTTCAAAATGTCGGAACAGCGTGTTCGCGTCGGTAGCGCCAAGGATGTCGCCCAGGGCAAGATGAAGGAGTTCACCTTCGCCGGTGAAGGTGACGACGCCGTCAAGGTTCTCGTTTCCAATGTTAGGGGCGAGCTTCACGCTACTTCGGCCAAGTGCACTCACTACGGTGCTCCCCTCGCCAACGGTGTGCTTACCGGAGACGGTCGTATCATTTGCCCTTGGCATGGTGCTTGTTTCCACGCCAAGAACGGTGAGATCGAGGATGCTCCCGCTCTTGACAGCTTGCTCAGCCTCAAGCTTGAGGTGGAGGGTGACGATCTCTACGTCACTGCCGATGCTGAGAAGCTCAAGGGTAAGCCTGGTGTTGCTCCTAGCTGCAAGGGCGGCGCTCAGAGCGTTGCCAAGGGCAAAGGTGTTGTCATTGTCGGTGGTGGTGCTGGTGCCATCAATTGCGTCGAGGAGCTCCGTCAAAGCGGCTACCAGGGCAGCATCACCATCGTCTCGAACGAGCAGGCCATTATCGACCGTACCAAGCTCAGCAAGGCTCTCATCTCGGATGCTGACAAGGTAACGTGGCGCAGCAAGTCGCATCTCAACAACGTCCTCGGCGTCCAGGTCGAGAACGGTACCGTCACTGGTGTTGACTCCAAGGCCAAGTCCGTTACGCTCAACAACGGATCCAAGATCGAGTACGAGAAGCTCGTGCTTGCTACCGGTGGTATCCCCAAGCGTATTCCCATCGACGGTGCTGACTTCCCCAACGTGCTCGTCCTCAGGCAAATCAGCGACACCAAGGCCATCAACGAGGCTGTTGGCAACGAGGAGGGAGACGAGTCCAAGAAGAGCAAGAACGTCGTTGTCATCGGATCGAGCTTCATCGGCATGGAAGCTGCTATTGCTCTTTCAAAGCGAGCCAACGTCTCGGTGGTGGGCATGGAGAAGGTGCCATTCGAGCGCGTGCTCGGTGCCGAGGTCGGCGAAGGTCTCATGAAGGCTCAGCTCAAGAACGGTCTCAAGTTCCACATGGAGGCTGGTGTTTCTCGTATCGAAGGTGACAAGTCTTCCGGCCCCAAAGCTGTTGTGATCAAGACCAAGGAGGACAAGGAAGAGTCGATTCCCGCAGACGTCGTTATCCTCGGTGTCGGTGTCTCGCCCGCTACCGACTTCCTCAAGGAGTCTGGCTTCAAACTCGAGAAGGATGGCGGTATCGCCGTCGACTCTAAGCTTCGCGTTGAGGGTGAGCAGGACATCTTTGCTATTGGCGATATCGCTGCCGCGCCCACGCGTGCTTCGGACCACAGCAGAATCGAGCACTGGAACGTTGCTTCCAACCAGGGTCGCGCCGTTGCCAAGACCCTCGCTGGTAACGAGACTGACTACGACAAGGTGGCCATCTTCTGGTCCGCCCTTGGCTCGCAGTTGCGATACTGTGGAAGCGGTGGACCTCAGTTTGACAATGTATACGTTGATGGTAAGCCAGAGGATCTCAAATTCGCTGCTTACTACGCAAAGGGAGACGAGGTGGTCGCTGTGGCCACGATGGGTGTAGACCCTTTGATGGTGCAGTCTAGCGAGTTGATCCGTATCGGTGCTATGCCAAAGCTCTCCGAAATCAAGGGTGGTAAGGATCCGCTCAAGATCGATCTCTCTTCCATCTCGGCCAAGATCTAGAGTGCGCTTTACGCTTCCGATAGAAGACGGTCAATGTCACAATGTATGAGAAGGTCCGCAATGCAACGTCAATTTCTAGAATATGATGCAAAGGTGCAAAGAGCGTATTTTTGCGTGCAGATACGGGCCTTGAGCGCACCGTCGCGTTTCTGCCAAGGGTATCGATGAAATGGTCAGGCTGTCGTCGCAAGCGCTAGAGATTCTTGTCGCCTTTGAGAGTGCGCATCCAGAAACCATCCTTCGACTTTTCTTGCTGCCTGCCCTCGGCTTGCAAGACTGGTGCACCTCCTGTTCCAGCTGCAGCTGCCGTTGCTGATCCGATTCCCATGGCTAGAGTCGATCCGACGGGAGGGTTGAGTTTGGCAGCATCCTCCGTGTCATCCAGATCGTCGTCTTCTCCCGTCTGAGCTTCTGGCACGGCTTCCGCCCCGTCCTGATTTCCAATTGCGATCGTCTTTCCTGTTTCATCTACAATGGTGAACGGTACGGTAGTGTCAGTTTCGATCACGAGCAATCCATCCTCGATCGACGCCCTTGGTCCACCTGTAATGCGGATTGTGCGGTCTCGATCAATGTACCACCCTGCCGAGCTTAACACGCTTCCCTGCAGCAACTTTCGCAGTGCGGACTTGGACGCCTGTGCAGCCTTATCCTTGATCTGCTCTTCAACAGGTTTCGACTTTCCATCGGCATTCTTTGCATTTTTGGCACCGGCCAACGCACCACCTCCCAACCCCACCACCTGACCAATCTTGGCTACAGTCTGGCCTTTACTCGCGTACTTGAGCAGCCTTTTCGCCGTAGGAGTATGCGTCGCTACGGTAGCGGAGATCCTCGCTGCAGCAGCAGAGATCGCAGCGGCTGTGCCGCCAGCAGCAACGCTCGCTCCAGCGAAATAAATCACACCTGCACCGAGCGAGAGCGCACCGATAGTGACAGCAGCGATAGGCGCATACGTTTGAAATCTGTCATAGCTGTTGTCACCTCGATCTATGCGCGCTTGGATGGTGAACCATACTCGACCGGTGTGCAGCGTCGCTTGACCGCCATTGGGAGCAACCGAATTGGCATAGTGTAAGGGCGAGACTTGCTTGAGGCAAATGTGAAGCGGTACTTGGGTGTCGTTGATGAATGTGACGTTCGGCATGATTGCGATGGTTATGGTGGTGGTGAACTGCAAGTTCCAAAGATGGCTCCGAGAGCATGTAAGTGAGCTTGTCAGTGGAAGCGCATGTAAAGGTGTCATGCGGTTATGAAACCTTTCACAAACAAGGGTGTGGAGGTGCTTAAAATAAAACACATCGGCGAATTTCACATATCACAGTGTGAGCGGTCGAATCTTCGTCCGATTCCCTTCACCCCGCAAGCTACCTTAGTAACACCGATGCATCAGCATCAGCTCGTATTCGATATCAGTTGAAAGGAAGCTAACATCGTGTTGGTGCGCTGCTGCTAGAGAGCTCAGAGAGTTCAGAGAGGGCACGGAGGAGGAATGACCAACCGACCACCACCACCACGTCTACCTCCTGGTCCACCACCGGGGCCACCTCCTGGACCACCTCCTGCTGCACCTTCGTCGTCCAAGCAGCCTCCACTACCGCCCTCAGAGGCGAACAACAGCCGACAGACCGATGGTACGGGAACAACGAGCCCTAGCGTATCGAACGTCAACGCTCGTATTGACAATGTCGCACCCATCACCAGCAGTGAAGCAGAGGACAAAAGAGCATTCGCGTTGGAGCGCACGTCTCTCCTACAGCAGCTTGAGATCGACCGCATTCTGAGCGCCTTCCGACTGAATCCATACGATGTACTCGAAGTGCCACTCGAGGCAGATGATAAGGAGATCAACAAGATCTATCGCAAGAAGTCGCTCCTGATTCACCCAGACAAGGTCAAGCATGGTAAGTCATCACACAGTCAAATGCCTCCAGGCCTGGATTGTCATTTTCTGACGCCTTTTTTGAGCTCGCTTCACTTCGACAATTACAGAAAGAGCCGTTGAAGCCTTCGACCTGCTCAAGAAAGCTTCTTCCCATCTTCTCGATGAAGACAAGCGCAAGACCCTTGATGAGACGGTAATGGACGCAAGACTTATGGTGCTCAAAGAGCTCAACCTCCCCTTTTCTACAGCGTACGATGACCCACGATTGACAAATCTGAGTCCAAGCTGGGAAGAACGAGTACGCACGGCAACGAAAGAACTTATGGTCGACGATGAGCTTCGTCGTAGGAAAGCCATTCGTATTCAACATCAGGCGGAAGGAGAAGCGCAACGCAAGAAAGAGCAGGCTGTAGAAGATCGGAAGAGGAAAGCGGAACACGAAGCAGCTTGGGAGCAGACGAGAGATCACAGAGTAGCCGATTGGAGAGCGTTCCAAAAGGGAGGAAAGAAGAAGAAGAAGGCCGATGCCAACGTTCTTGGTTGACTTCTGAAGTACATTGCTGGCACTAAGCAATACGAAAAATCACTGTCTGAAGAAACGACGTCCGTGTGTAGACTCTTCTCCACGATGACTTGATTCTTCCAAGAGGCGTGGTGAAACGAGGGCCCGGTTATAGATTTTGTATCTGATTGAGCTTGTTCCATGGCCGGAGATCTGGTGCTGGTCCCTGCAGCTGTCCTACACACAACACACGCGCCTTTCACAAAAAAAGAGAGCGGCAACCTCCACCCGCTCAAACGCTGCAGCCGATGCTTTGAAAGCCGTGATATATTCACATGCACCACTCTTCCCCACATCTGAGCTACACATCATCATCTTCTTCTTCTTCGCTCATTACATCTACTCATCGTGCATGGATCGAACCGCTCAAAGCCACTACCATCCTCGACAATAGCGAATCGTCCTCCATTGTCCATTTGCCGCTAGACGATGCGGAACAGCAACCATGCTTCCATCACTGGCTCTTAGCTCATCAAGTCTCGATCAGTTCCGCAAGAACGTCTATCGACCTCGGCTCCGTCTTTTGCTTTTGCTCATTCTGCTCAGCCCATACAATACGAGCCAACTCACGGCGCCTGCAGATGCGAATAGCGTCAGCGTCAGTCAACCACCTCAGCCAGCTTGGTCGCTAAGCGTTATCGACGGCTTCGTTGTAGCTGCCCCACCACCTGCTTCCGAGCTCCTTGCTTCGGTGTCTTCGAGAGCTTCTACAAAGAGCAAGCTCAGTGATAATGTCGAGACAGCAACGAGAAGCCATGCAGCGGGCCCTTCGCCCGCACCTTCGGCTCAGACAGACGGAAAAAGAACTTCGAACGGCGAAGCAGAGTCCCAACAAGGTCAACCACCGCCCGGCTCTGTCTTCCGCTTTCCAAAGCTCAGCTGGGGCTTGATCGTCGACGAGCATGTCCTACCAGCCCTTCTCCCGCTCCATCTACTGTGGGTCATCCGGCTCGCAGGGATGGCTGTAGAGGATGGTGTCGTCAAGAACTCGCTCCTGGGAGCCAAATCTCGATTCTACTCGGTCACTCTCCCGCTTGTCTACCTTGGCGTCCTATCTGCCCTTGCGCTCTTTGTTGGTCAGCCTGGCCTTGTCAACGCTATTCGCTCGCGCTGCTTTACATGGAGAGCTCAACTCGGCTTCGAGAGTCTCAGCCCGCCGACGACCGAAAAGACCTTCAAATCGAGGTTTAAAGCAGATGGAATGCTTCCACTATCGCTCATTGTCATGCTCGAGTGCCTGTCAACTCTGGTGCACCTACTCAGCATTTTACCAAAGGTGGACGCTGATTTGATATCGAGAGTCTTGCCGATGCAACTCAAGCTTCCGTCGCCATCGCATCTGCCGCCGCTGATCGAGCTGCTGCCCTTGCCTCGATCGGTGAGAGCAGTGCTCACCGAACCTGTCGCACGCTCTGCTACGATGAGATATGCAGGTAGTCGTCGTAGACCTTTGATGCCTTCCATCAACGCACCACTGCCAGCTTCGGACGCAACCAATGCTCCAGCCAGTGAAGCGCAACCGACACGGCCAGCCGAGCATCAAGCCACTGCGAACGCATCTGCTGTCAATTCACCTCTGACTGCACGAACCGAGCCAGCTACCGAAGCGTTACCTCAACAAGTGTATCGTCGCGTTGGAGCACCCGAGAACGAAGTGTTGCGATCCACTAGTGTCGCGCGACCCATCGCACCTTTGCAACTTCCAGAAAACGCCAACATCAACCCTTCGCAAGGCGAAAGCGTCTCCCGTCGCCGTAGAGCACCTCGCCTTCGTGGTCAATCGGTCCTCGTGTCCACCAAATGGATCTCTGAAACGGCCACTGCCTTATTTGACAAAGTCATCGGCTCCCTTCTCTACGCCATTATTACACTTCGCCTTCCGACACTCTCACCAACCTCCCTACCACCCGTACTATCGCTCTTGAGTCTGCGTTCAGAGCTCGCCTCTCTCACCAAGATCTGGACCCGCGCTCGAAGCTCCGTTGAATGTCTCGAGTTCGTTCGTCGCCGTTGGGGCGTTCAACTTCGACAAGGTCAAGATCCTTATACTTCGGTCACGAGACCGCGTGCAGCAGCTGCAGCGGGAGATTATCAGTGGAAGTCCCATGACGATGTCTACTGCGCTATCTGCTTCGAGATCACTCGTACCGCCGCACACGCTGACACAGAGAAGAGTAATGACGAGGGCGAGAAGCATACTTTTGAGTTCTGCCGCCTCGATTGCGGCCACGAGCTGCATGATGTATGTTTGGTATCTTGGTTAACGGCACAGGCTTTCTGTCCGACATGTCATGTTGTTTTAAGTTTCAGTCCCCGGGCGCAGTCGACGCAAAGGCGGTCCACAACATCGACCTAGGTAGTCGTTTCTCCGTTTGCAATATCAAGAGTTCTTGTGTCTTGTGTCTGTCAGAAGTCAAGGGTTCGAAGCTCGAATGGTAGCGAAACCGGCTCAAGCTCGAGGGCTTCGAAGGGTTCGTGATTGATGGCTAGAGCCAAATCTTAGTGAGTCTAACAGTGCGGAATGTGTTGTTCGGATTTGAAGGGCTGGTTGGCGTCGGCTTTTCAGGGTCTCGCGTTTGGAACGTTCTTGGGTGGAAGAGGGTGGGTGACCTTGCAGCTGTCACGCTTATCGCGGCCGACGGTTTTTTGACCGGCCTAACTTTCTCGAATGTGGGGTTCAGACGTCCTTATCAGAAGTTGAACACTTGCGGGGTCACGAGCACGAGCCCACTTCTTCATCACCACATCACCACCATCACAACGGCTTCAAGGCAGCAGCGCAAAAAGGCTGACTCGACTCACTCGCAGCGCAACGTATAGGACTTGCCTCCTATCGATAGTCACGGTTGTCATGGTGTCAACTCAATACTCTACAGTGCTGTTGCGGGGCACTGCTCGTTCAGTTTCAAGCGCAACCACGTTGGGACAGCGCCGTATGTTTCTGACAGAGCGTCTGAAACTCAATCACGCCGAGTCATCGTCATTCCCAGCATCGCATCCCACATCTTTGCTTCGCACGACACGATGTCTTCACACCTCCCGATCCCTCGCTTCATCCATAGCAACATCGAATGCCGTCCCTCCTTCGACCAGCAGCGAAGCAAGCGAAACGGAACATGCAGTTATCTCGACCTTCGACCTCTTCTCTGTCGGTATTGGCCCCTCTTCCTCGCATACCGTCGGCCCGATGCGCGCAGGTGTCATCTTCGTCTCTGACCTCGCAGACATGAACCTGCTCGACCGCGTACATACCATCAAGATCAACCTCTACGGCTCGCTCGCGCTCACCGGAGCTGGTCACATGACGCCACAAGCCCTTCTCGGCGGGTTGGAAGGCGATGACTGCGAAACAGTCGACCCCCCTTCCGTGCCAGTGAGGTTTGAAGAGATCAAGCAGGCTAAGAAACTTCATTTGGGCAAGAACTTGTTCAAGACACTAGGGGCCAATGTGAATGGAAAGCCAGTGACGAAAGGAAAACTGGTCGATTTCGACTATGATAAGGATCTAAAATGGATGTTTGGACAGGTACTGCCGCATCATTCGAATGGGATTCGGATGAGTGTGTTTGATGAAGAGGGAGAGATGTTGGCGACGAATGATTACTATTCGGTTGGAGGAGGGTTTGTGGTCAATGGAGCCCTTGCTACTTCGTCTAACACCACGCCGAGCTCGTCAACTCCTTCTGGAAAAGCTCCAACATCATCTGAAGCAGACGTGACGTCCACAACGGGTGTTGCGCTGCACGACGAAACGCTCGAAATCTCGGCACATCCCATCGACTGGGGCGAGAACGTCTTCTACAAACAGATTCGCCGCAGCGACGCTTCCGAAGGTCGTCGTTCCGGCTCTTCACCGACGAACCCTGGTCTTCTTCCGCAAGTTGAGCCACCTTCTGCTCTCTCTTCTCCGGTCCCCGCAGCATCCTCTTCAGCCCCTCACGAACCCGAAAAGCTCACCTCGCGACCGCCTACCGGTCCACCTTTCCCCTTCCACAACGCAGCCTCCCTGCTTCGACAATGCAAAACTCGCAACCTGACCATCGCCCAGGTCGTCTACGAGAACGAACTCACATGGTCGCCTCCGGAGCTCGTACAAGAAAAGCTGATCAAGATTTGGACGACGATGGATGAGTGCATCCGCGCTGGGGTTGAGAGTACGGAAACGACGTTGCCGGGTCCTTTGGCGGTGAGGAGGCGTGCTCCGTCGTTGTATGGGAGGCTGTTGAGAGGTTTGTATCGCGCTGGGGGCGGTGGAGGTGCCAGTCTACCCGCCAGTTCGGCTGCTAGTAAAGCAGCCTTCCCCTCAAATGAAGGCCCAGGAATCGACTCCTCCCCGAATTCATCTCCCACCGACCTTACTCCCCCACCCTCTCACCTTCTTCACCGTACACCACGTATGATTGGCTCCTTCCATCACCCGATCATGCCTTGTCCGCCTCGTCGGACCAATTTCCCAGCCATTGACTACCTCACATGCTACGCGATTGCAACGAACGAACAAAACGCAGCAGGAGGTCGCATCGTTACCGCTCCCACCAACGGCGCTGCCGGTGTCCTCCCCTCCGTCCTCAAATACTGCTTCGAATTCATTTTTGACGACGACCCAGTCCGCGATCTCTCCAACTTCCTCCTCACAGCCTCTGCCATCGGAATGCTCTTCAAGCGAGGCGCAACCCTCTCCGCCGCAGAAGGCGGCTGTATGGCCGAAGTCGGCGTTGCCACAGCTATGGCCGCTGCGGGCTTTGTAGCCGTGTTAGGAGGAAGCCCGGAAAAGGTTCTACAAGCAAGCGTGATTGGGATTGAGCACAATTTAGGCTTAACATGCGACCCCTTAAATGGCCAAGTACAGATTCCTTGTATCGAAAGAAACGCTTTGGGAGCGGTAAAGGCGGTGACAGCAGCTCAATTAGCCCTCGCAGGAGACGGAAAACATTCAGTAAGCCTAGACGACGCAATAACAGCAATGCGAGAAACCGCAAGAGATATGCACACAAGTTACAAAGAGACCAGTCTAGGTGGCTTGGCTACCGCAGTAAAAGTGCCCGTCGCCATTCCGGATTGTTAAACCCCCCACTCCCCGCTCCCGCAAATCTTGCGAGACGCTAAAAAGTGCCCGGTAGAAATCGATGCATTACAACTCCCAGAATGAACGAATACAAATGCAGTGACGAACGATGCGCCAAAAAAAAAAAAAAAGTGTGTGCGTTGAACCGGTGCGAAAGCACAGCTCACATATCCGTCCTCCAAATATCTCGCAAAATCCCCGACCACTCCGACGATCCCAACACATCGTTCAAGATGAAATCGAGCGAATCTAGCGCTACCGAAGGCTGGACATCGCCATTATTGCTTCCGTTTGCATCGGACAGATTACCGAATCCGGTGGAACCGTTTTGACTGCCGTTGTCCGTCATGGCAACGCTCGCGTGACCGTGATCGTGGAAAGGCGGCGTTTGGGTGTGCGAGGACGAACCTGAAGATCCGGCTGCTGCTGGTCCTGCTCGATAGGGTCCAAAGTAGTTCGATTGCATGGCTGGTGGGACGGGTTGACCATCGTTGAAGCCTCCGCTCCGTGGAAGTGCAGCTGCGAGCGATTCGTTGGCGTCCGGAGCAAAAGGTTGTTGTTGTTGATGGTGGTGATGATGTTGATGTCCGGGGCTGGAGCGGATGTCGCTGTATCGAGCTTGAGAGACGTTCGCGTCAAAGTACGGAGCCGCTTCACCTGCATAAGAGTTAGGACCGTTTTGACTGTGAGGAGGACCTCGATACGATGTCAGACCTCGCCCCAGTGAGCCTGCTGCGTTGGTATCGTAGCCGCCGTACATCGTATCGAAGCTCCTCTGCGTCGCCCCGTCGCCTTGCAACAGAGCCGAATAGCGCGAGATTTCAGATGGTCCTCCCGCAGGCGTTCGGCTCGCTTGTTGCCACGACGTGATGGCATTGGGACTGGCGCGGAGATTGCTTTCCTTGTCCCGACGGGCCACATTGGCGGCAGGTAAGGAGGTCGTTCGCGAAGAGTCCTTCTTGCGACTGCACTGAGTCCACGCGACGATCACCTTGAGCATGCCTTGCAAGATGTAGGCGCAGGTGGCCGGGATGCTGCCATTCTGGATCGAGCCCTTGGGGTCGAGCAAAAGCAGCTTCGAGATGACATCCGAAAAGACCAGCTGCCACGAATCCGATCGCGTGGGCGGGGTCTTCCACAACTTGAACATGGTGGCATGCATCTCCATCGCATTAAACGCAGCTTCGAGGGCAGAAGCGCAAAAGTTAAGAATGGGCAAGACCGCTCGCGATCGGCCTTCAATCACCCATGCTTTGGGTCGAACAGATGGGGACCGATCATCGCCTGCCCTTCGAAACCCGGCGCCAGACGGCTGCGGACCACTGCCGGGAATGGCATCGCGACAAATGGTGCTGATGTTGACCAGCATCTTTTCGGCTGCCAGTATGCGTTGCTCTCCGTACTTGATAATGAACTCGCGCATCTCGAGCGAGACGTTCTCGCCACGGACCAGCAGAGCAAGCTCCGAAGCCGGTACGCTCTCCTTCTTGTCGATCCCCAGACCTCGAAGAATCGCTGTGCCGAGGATAAGAAGGTAGCCCGCGGTGGCCTCGGTGGCGACGGTGGTGCGGAGAAGCTGGGTGACGGAGGAGCTGCGTGGAAGGTGTACGCGGAACTCTTCCTCCAATGCCTCTATACGGCGTTTGTAGTCGTCGAGGATGTCCGACAGATTCTTCAAACGTTCAGACTCAGAAAAGTCGATTGGAGTCTGACGAATGGCGTGAAAGGCGGAGAGGAGAAGCTTGATGGCGAGACAGCGCATGACAAGAGCCGTACTACCTTTCCTGCGGGACCAAGACCATCGCTTCTTTGCGAAGAGGTCCGTTTCGGTGAACATTGCACCCTCTGATGCCTGATCGTTCACGTCCTCCTGTTCCGCGGGGACGGCCAGGGAGCGGATCCAATCTTCACTGAAGAATCGTTCGTCGACACTCTCGTACAACTCGTCGTCTCCCAACGTGAAGCAGGTGTGCCACGACTTGACGCTGGCCCACTCGATAGCCATGCGTTTTGTTTCAAACTCGTCGAGCTGATTGGTCGAAGTGATGAATGAGTATGGCGCAGCAGAGGTGAGAGCGACGCGATCGAGTCGAATGGATCTCGCAGATCGCTCGGCGGCGTTGATGAGCGAGTCGGTACGAATGCGGTTGCGTGAAGGACCGGGTATACATGACACGTCGACCGGGAAGATGGCCAAAAGCTCCAAGGCTTCGACGGCTTTGCTGGAACGGGGCGAGGTGATCATGAGACGAGCCAGATCTCGAATGATGAATCTCGCAATTGAGAAGCGCAAGACGTCGTCTTCAGGATCACGGATGTGCTGGAGGGCGACCAGATAGAGAACCTGTTCAAGCAATTGTGTGGAAAGGGTGCGACCTCCTTGCAAAGCTTCTTGTCGAATCTGATATGCATTGGATACATGCGGCAACCATATGGTGAGATTCTCCTCGCACCAGTCGCTGAGCACTTTGGATTTCTCGTCAGAGACGAGTTCGGTGACGTCGGTCTCAATGGTAGCTCGTGCCGACACAAGCCTGAAGATCTTGGATGCAAACCCGTTCTGCCGGGGAACGAGCTCGGTGAGCAAAGTGAGAGGTCGGCTGCGTGTGGAGTAGCGTTCCCAAGTGTCGATGTAGGCGGCATCTCTGGGGTTGCGTTCTTGCGTTTTGATGTAGGTCTCGGATCCGCTCTTGGTCATAGATCGGTTGTCGGGAGGGGCTTGAGGCGGCGGCGTCCCTTCATCCGACGACGAGTCTGGCGTCTTGGAGACCAGCCGCGCTTCGGATGGATAGACAATCTGATCGCCAAGGACACGACCACCAGCAAATTTGAGATCATCTACATCGGCAGCTGCAACACCGGTTGGGATCAGAGCTGCTGTACTACTGCTTGCCGAGCTTCCGACGGACATTCGATCGCCGATGGAGGAGAAAGAGGCATTGGTGGACGACTTTTGCATACCTGGACGATCTGCGGCTGTGGTGACGCGCTTCTTGGGTGGAGCTGCTTGAGCTGTGTTCTTGTCCGAAGTTAGCTTCTTGGTCTTCTTCTTGTTGGCATCGTCAACAATGCAGGAAATCTGAAGCGTCCTGCAGCGGTGACAAGACTGATGGTCGGGCAGTGGGAGTGGACTGGAAGGAACTTCGAGATCGGGAAGCTCGCATCTGGCTTTGCGCTGTTGGCACATCTGGCAGGAACGACGGGCGTGGGTGCGTCTCGGTCTCTTCTGAATGTGTGGGCTATCGCTGTTGTCGTCCAAGGAAGTGGCATTGTTGATGGCTGGGTGAGAGCTGGATGGCCCCAGCCGGGGCGCCTGTGGAAGACGTTGTGCCATCGCCGTCTTAGTTCTGACGGCCTCGTGCAAGGCAGCCAGAGGAAGAGACAGGAGGGCTGAAGGTGTAGAGACGATCGCTACCAGGACAGCATAGAGAGCGAGTCCAATAAGCGGAGTGTAGGTGTCCGAGAAAGCAGTGTTGGGGCACGAGTGAGGAACTGTCGATGCCAACGTCGTGGTAAGTGAAAAATGTGTGAGGTAGTGCCAAGATACTGAACGGTGCGTGGAAACGAAACGCAAGGAATGAGGACAGGTTCGATGGTGACGATAAGATAGGGTATAAAAGGAAACGAGGTTACGAAGATCGACGGACGGAGAAGATGAACATTTGAGCTCGAAAAGCCGGAAGGAATGCGGATGCTGTGGTGGTACAGAGGTAGTAGGAACAGGTGGATGTAAAGGCGGAGAAACGCGTCACGACAGGGCAGGTGACGACGACGTAGAAGAGACGAAAGATGCGTGGCTTGAGTTGTGGCTTGGTAGAAGCCGTATGCCTGCGGCTGTCAAGGAGCAAGGATGGCTTCGATATTCTGGAAGCGGTTGCAGCGGGGTTCGGGGTTTGGGGGTCGAATGGAAGCGATGTAGCAGGATGAGAAGCAACGTGGTAGCAGAGTCATGGCAGAATCATGGCCCTAATCAATGCACATGTTGGCGCTGCCTATGACTCTGTTACTGTTGCGCAATTAGAGAGCAGCTGTGAAATGAAGAGCGAGCGAGTGAGTCAAGGAGGGAGAGCATGATGAGGAGGACGGATGGTAGGTTGATTGGATGATTGATTGAGCTGTACCCTGTGAAACGAAAGTGCTTTCGCGAATTAAAAAAAAATAAAAAAGGCTCAGTCGGATACGCAAGCTCTCAGCTGCACTGCATTCAATTGTATGTATGTGCATGAGGCCTTGATGCACAAGCAACTCGCTTGCTATTTTTCTGCTTTTTTTTTTTATCTGTGTTTAAAAGAAGTGCGCTTCCAGACCACGTCGTTGGCTTCCCGATATCGCATTAAATTCAATTTCCAAGGTTTCGGGCTTCTTTGTGAGGTGCAGAAAGGAATTTCGTCCTTTTGACCCAAATTGGCCTTCCGACTATCCGAATTGCGGTTCAGGAACGGCTGACAATACAATGCAGTGCTCGTCAGCTACTTGACAGGCCACGGAGTTGCAAGGCCGCAGATGATCTTTTTCCTCATCGGATCAGCAGAGGCGACATCTTATGTGAATTCACACAGAGACCAATACACGGATTGACGTTGCTGCTCAAGTGGATTGATACGAGTGAATTCGAGTGCGAGAGCATCATCAGAGACCGTCATGCAAAAAACGGACCATCTTTTAAGGCAGAGTTGGCAAAGGTGAGACACTTCGCTCGGCAGCACACATCTAGCCGTAGTGCATGTCGACCAATTCGCCGTAATCGAAGTGGGCAGTGCATAACTGCAGCGGTAGTCGCATAGCTCGGTTCCGAACAGCAACTTGGTTGTAGATCCGAGTCAGGGCCAACGGTCTTTGGCTACGAGGTCGAAATCCTTTCCGCCGGAGTTGCTTTGCAATTTTTTCGGCCAGAACGCCCGTCGCGTCAATACACGTGTCAAGAACACTCAAATAGAAGCAACAGCAGACGACACAATTGCCAGCCTTTGACCGTCAATTTTGGCGCTTCGTGGCTCGTTCGTAGTCTCTCTTGCTATGAAAAGCTGAGTATCGTGTTTGAAGAACACAAGAAGACGACAAAAAGATGTTGCAGTCTTACGGTTACATTTAGTTGAGGGAACACCGGCGAACAGACGAGGGCGTAAAGCAAGATGAAAGCACGTTCACCGAGCATCTGGGAAGGATGTCGCTTTTCCGGCGCCTGTCGAATGAGATCTCGGAACCGGATCGACGCAGCGAATGCATACTCGGATTCCATCTCCGCTACTCATTCGACTTGATACAGTAGCACTGACTCGACAGCTTACGTGTCGCGGGTCAACTCTATGCGATTAATCGGTTGCGTGGAGTATAATATTAGAGATATCATGCTATTGGAGGTGGTCGCGAGTCATAACGCTAAAATGCTTCGATATATTCATGCGATCATCGTAGCTCCAAACTAATGCCATGATCTCGGACAAAGTGAGCGCTGAGACCCATGGATATCCGTGCTCTGCGCAGCAACCAGCATGAGTCGAGGTGATCGCTCGCATACTGAGTAGATTACGAGGCTTCAAAGACCGCTTCTCCGACTTACTGTGTAGGATCCCCGACCTTCCGCCGTTTTCGCCGCCTGCTTCGCCGGCCTTCTTTGGCGGCTAAACCAAGTCAGACGATAACGTCGTAATCGCTACCATCTCTCTTTGACGTAACCCAACCTTCCCCTGTTCCTCGATGTCGTCCTCACGCTTGCACGTGTGCAGTTGTGACAATGCTTGAGTCTTGGCTTTGCGATCACAAGCTCAAACACATTGCAGAGGACGCCCTTGGGTGAAGGGCGCGCCAATATGTTGCATAAAGGAGGCTGCGCTTTTCAAACTCAGTTCAGGAACAGAATTGCTGAACAACATTCATGGAATCTCGGCTCCGTCGGCGACCATCAATGCGTCTTTTCCTTATCATTCATGGACCTTTCTTGCCAGTCGACGAGGCATCAAGAGAAATGCATCCACTTGACTGCCGGTCGTGACGCCGCCTCGAGACAGATCGAAGTCGAACGTTAGGCAAGCTGTGGCTGCTTCGAACGCTGATACAATCCCACTTTGCAGTTTGAGCTTGCATAAAACAAGAGCCCCACCAAGAAACACCAGTACGCACGTCATCACAGTGACACAGTAATGTGCAGCAATGACGGACCGTTGTATAGCCAAGAACGACGTTCTTATCGTATGTTGTGGAAATGGGATTGATTAAAGAGAACAGACAGACGAACAACATCCTATGTTGATCTTGGCTCTAGAGAGCGATTATGTGCGAATCTGAACGTCCAACACATTGCGATGATTCATCTTTGCCATGGTGCTTGCTCGGCGTTCAAGCTACCCAACATGCTCTGGCAATGGTCCCATCGGGCACAACTGGAAGAACCTGTCCTTGCCAAATTGCACCAACGCCGCCCTCTTGTGCGGGAAGTCGATCAACTTCTCCACGTTTCCTCCGACCATCATCTCGTACTGCACCATCTTCGTATTGGACAACCTCGGCTCGGAAACGCACTGCGATGTCGAGGGATCCAACAAAAACATGAGATGCACAACACTTCCCATCCACGACCGCACACGATGAGGTCCACGGAAGCGTTCATCGCCTACGAGTGCGTGGAAGCCACGATCGTGCTGACCGGCCGAGTAAAAATCTTTGAGGTTGGACTGCTTCGAATAGTAGATTTCGACATATCCCCAGGGTTCGCCATCCCATTCACCGATGAGACCAATGGTGTAAGGGTTCTTTTCACCACTCTGCATACCTGCGAGCTGGTCTTCGCGACTGAGACGTTGCCTCCAGCCTTCGTTGACACGATCGGTGGCATGCCATGCTGTGAGCAAATCGACGTCTTTCGAGTTGGTGGAGGAGGCAACGCGGAAAGTGAGATGCGAGTTAAGACCGGGGATGAAGCGCGAGTAGATGGGACCTGCGGAAGGTGGTGGTTCGAAGGGTTGCGCTAGAGGGGATGAGACGGTCTCTGCGTTTGAAGAGGTGAGTGCCGTGACTGTGTTGGCATCAGCAAGGGGGAGCACCCATGGCGCAAAGGCAGCAGTGGGAGATCCGTGACCTTGCCAGAACGATGCTCGTGGAATCAAAACGCGTGACACATCCACCTGGGTCTTTGCACCCGGTGTCGACAGACTCGGCGGTGTTGATGGGTCCAAGATTGCCAGTCGGGACGATACAAGCCAAGTCACCACCTGTGATGGCAGACCTTCCGTACGAAGAAGAACGTACTCCTGCTGCGGCCACAAAGCGTAAATCACGTTGATCCAATTCCAAACCTTTTGCGATGTTGTCTCGACGTCGTCATCTTTGGAGAGCAATTGCAGCTCCGCGAAGCGCTTCGTGCGGAAGGCGAGGCTGTTGGTGTCTGGCTCCGCTGCGGGGCTGGGGTATGGCGGCAAAGGCGATGTGACTTGGAGCGTATTGCTGGCATCGATCCATTCGTGCTGCTTGTGTGAGGAGAGCTTGATGACATGTCGGACTCGTTGCGTTTGCTCATCGCTGCTGCTCGATTCAGCAGCTTCCAGAGATGACTTTTCGTGGCAAACGATAATGGTGTACTTGGTACCGTTGGGAAGGCTGAAAGGATAGTCACCCGGTTGTACGACGACGGGCGACTTCTTCGTCTGAGGCGACGCAACATGAACTAGCGCTGACATGTTGCGGATAAGTGTAGGGGTGTAGATGATGATGGTACCACGGGAGGAAGGAAGGATGCCAATTGAGTCCTCGACAGTAGTGCATGCATTTAGAGCGATCCAATCTACTTCTAGTTACTGCTTCGCCCCGAGCATGATCACACGATGTCAAAAGAAGAGCTAAGGGTCCATGCACTTTTTTTTTTCTTTGTCCAAGCCTCCACTTTTGCGAAAGCTTAACACTAGATCAATGATCGAAAAATTGAAAGCATAGACCGGACTTTGCGAGAAAGCTCAAAAGAAATAGAAGCCGAGGGCCGAACCAAGCTGAATTGCTCAAAATACCGGCAAGAAGCCGGTTGAATTCTGCGGTGCGGGGTGCAGCCGCAACCGGATCCTCGCACAAGAAACACACCCCACATGCACACAAGCGACACACAGACACACACACAAGCCAGCAAGTTGGCTTCGACTTTCTCTTCTCTACATTTGCCTCGTCCGGTTACCACCATCTTCTTCTTCTTCATTACCATCAACACGTCTTCTGCCTCCCCTTTCGACCACATCGATTGTCCAGGGATCACTACTGCACAATGAAGGCCTACTACTTGCACAAGGACATTGCTCCATCGGAGCTCCCCACCGTTCTTTCCAACGATGTACCTGAACCCAAAATCAAGCCAGGCTCCAACGAGGTCTTGATCGACGTCTACTCGGCCGCTTTCAACTTCTTCGACATTCTCGCCGTGCAGGGAAAGTACCAGCACAAGAAGCCTCATCCTTACGTCCCCGGTGTCGAGATGGCCGGTATCATCTCCAAGGACTCGCCCATTCCTGAAGGGTGCGATTTCGTTCCGGGCAAGACGCGTGTCTTTGGCGCCGCTGACGGCGCTTACGGTGAAAAGACCAAGGCTGACTACTGGCAGTTGATGGAGGTGCCCGAGGGGATTTCGCTCGAACAGGCTGCTGGATTGTTCGTTACATGGCCTACCAGCTACGCTGCGCTCAAGTTCCGTGCTGAAGTCAAGGAGGATGAGTGGGTGCTCGTTCACGCTGGTGCCGGAGGTGTCGGTATTTGCGCTATTCAGATTGCCAAGGCTATGGGTGCCAAGGTCATTGCTACCGCTGGTTCGGATGACAAACTTCGAGTTTGCAAGGACGTCGGTGGTGCCGACTTTGCCATCAACTACCGTGACAAGGACTGGCAGAAGCAGGTCAAGGGTAAGTTTACAAGCTCATTCGTCGGGCAAGTCATGCCAGCGCCAAACATAATGGCGACAAATGCTGACGAACTTTTTCTCCTCACTTACTGACTGCTTCGTTGAACAGAGATCACTGAAGGTCACGGCGTTGATGTCGTGTACGACCCCGTCGGCATGATTGTGCCTTCCCTCAAAGTCATCGCCTGGAACGGTCGCATCATCGTCGTCGGCTTTGCTGCCGGAACGATCGAGAAGATCCCTGCCAATCTTATCCTCCTCAAGAACGTCGCTGTTACGGGTGTCCACTGGGGTGCCTACGTCAACAATGAACCTGAAAGGATCGCAGAGACTTGGGAAGCACTGCTCAACATGTTCGCCACCAAGAAGGTCACTCCTACTGTCTTTGAACATATCTACGAGGGTCTTGAAAGCGTTCCTCAAGGTTTGAAGGATCTGGGTGACCGCAAGACATGGGGTAAGGCGATCGTACGTGTTCGTGCCGATCCTCAGTTCCCTCCCAAGGGCAAGGGCAAGCTTTGAAAGCATTCACAAGGTCTAACGAAAGTTTGTCAGCATACAAAAGGATTTGCAATTTATCGGAATGCATTACTGTCATACGGATCGATATCGAGCGTGTGTGAGAGTGAGTCTATTCTAAGGTGAGAATGATGCCAGACGAAAGAACATGAGAGCAGGGGAATCAAGATCGCTTAGCGGCGTGAACACGGTGGTACTGAGGATTACCCGCCGAACGAGTACCCGTCAGCGCGACGGCAGCGTCTTCTGTCCAGCTTGGGTAGGACATCAATCCACGGGCGAGTAGGATAGCATCGCAATCCCCCTTCTGAAGTGACTCTTCCGCCAATTTACCCACCTGGCTACGATCCTGTCCATTGGGTGACTCTTTTGATCCCTCCATCATCCCCACTGCTCCGACGAGCATCCTCTTCTCTGCATTCGATTCCACCTTGACCAGCTCATCCCTGACCGCCTTGGCACCAAACAATTGGTATCCAGCACCCACCGTAATCTTTTGGAAGGGGACCAATCCACCCGAGCTTACATCGAGCAAGTCGACTTTGGCCTCTTGCAACCACTTGCCGAGCTGAACTGTCTGTTCGACGGTCCAAGAATCGCCTTTGCCTGCTTGATCGGCCCAGTCGGTGGAGCTGACACGAACCCAGAGGCCCTTGTTGGGAAACTCGGCGCGGATACGTCGTGCCGTGTTGAGGAGGAATCGAGTACGGTTTTCGAGACTACCTCCGTATTCGTCGGTACGGTGGTTAGTCAAAGGGCTAAGGAAAGAGTGCATAAGGTAACCGTGGGCAGAGTGAAGCTCGACGTAATCGTATCCCGCCTCGAAAGCCCATCGTGCCGACTGGACAAAGGCGTCTTCCAACTTCTTGATCTCCTCCGTCGTAAGAGCACGAGGCGTAATGTGACCTTCATCATAAGCGATAGCTGAAGGAGCAACGACGTCTTCGGGCCAACCGCCTTCTTCCTTGGTGACGAACTTGTTTTTCTTCTCACCACGGTAGAAAGGTGACCAGTCCGAAGCTTTACGTCCGGCATGTGCAAGCTGTACACCTACCCCCAACCCATCCGTGAACGACTTCAACGCAGATACCAACGCCTTGTGCGCATCTCTGTGCTTCTCGCTCCACAATCCCACATCCTGTGGCGTAATCCTTCCCTCAGGTACAACACCCGAAGCTTCCACCATGACGTTTCCCACTCCGTGCAGAGCGAACGATCCCAAATGCGCAAGATGGTACGGCGTAGGCAAACCGTCCTTTGCCGAATACTGACACATGGGCGAAACAATGACGCGATTCTTAAACGTCTGTTTGCCCGATCCTTCCGGTTTGGCAAACGGCAAAGTGATTGGCTGGAAAAGCAGGGGCTTCGTAACACCCTGCTCGAGGATTGAATCAGGAACAGCACCAGGAGGGGGATGAGATTGACGCGTAGGGACAAAGTTGCTAATCTTGAGCGCATCAATCGAGTCGACCAACGGCGAGGTCAACCCTGAGACGAAGCGAGAGGCATCCATATCGGCGGTCATTTTCGGCAATAAAGTTGCAAAAGTTCGTCTTGCAATGCGGATGCGATTGAATGGCAAGAATGGAAGGAAGGGTTGAGACAAAGGTTTATATAATCGCATGGTCAGATATTCAGGTTTGTTTGGCAAAGAAGATTACAGCTAAGTGTTGCAACCTCGTGAGCTTCAGCCAGTTTCGTTTGTGTTTGGAACAGGACAACGGCGTTCGGCAATAGATTTCAGTTCACCGAGTCTGAGCTTTTCGAGCTTCAGCGCAGGGTGTCAGCACGCATACGGCAAACCCATTTTGTGTGTTTCGATGGCGTGCGAGCGAGCGAAGCGTAGAAACCCGCACAAACCAGCCTCGATCTGCAAGGTGGAGAAAAAAAGGAGCTCTATATTTCGGATCACTCGGACATACAGGTTACCGAAAACACCTCCGCCAAAGCGGCTATGTATTTCGATTGATATCAAAAGTCCCATCTATTCAAGACGTCGTTTCGAAGCGTTTAAAGTCGGGTATATACGTTGTCTTGTTGGTGGGACGCCGGTATCTTAGGCAGTTCTGGTGGCCCGGGAAGAAAGCTTCGGCTGTCAAGAAGCTTGTTCAGAATGCGAGTGGGATTTGTGAGAAAACATCAGAAACGCCGTGCGGATGTATCTAATCCTTCGGCAGTTCTGTTCATGTTTGTCTGTGGCATCGAGCTTTGGCGCCACTCTGCATCTGGCCGCGTGCAGGATGAGCTGATCACCATCGGAAAGTTTCCGGATCTCAAACACGTGGATGCTCAAGGCCCAGCCGTTCAACGGCAATGCATTCAAGCATCCCATAAGCGAACGAGCGAGAGAGAAGCAGAATCAACTTGATCCTATTCAACACCCCCTCATCGAAGCGGTTTACCAGCACGATAGATCACCGGCCTCCCCATCGACGCCTCAACCCCTTTCCCATGCGCTGCTGACGTTCTGGCCCACCTTACCTCCATCCCACCTTCCAACAACCCTTGTGTCGGCGAACCAAAGTGATCATTCCAAACGATCGATACGCATCTTTCCACCAGCTCTCCTGAAATCTCGGTCTCGTTCAAAGCTGTCGCTGCTTCGCCCTGCGGCTGAGCAAGCACATGTATAGCTGCAAGCGGAGCATTGCTCGACCGCACTTGGAGTAATGCTTGCTTGCTGAACCCGGAAGACGATAGAATGATGCCTGCTAGTGGCGCACCTGACTCTGCTTCCTCTTCAATCTTGATACCGTTAGTGGACGAAGGTATGGAAGCGCGGAAGACAACCCCTTCCATCTCACGTATCAAGACAGGACCCATCTTTTTACCGCCTTCGTCTTGACACTTGCATTGAGCTACGATGCGTATTCGCTTTTCGGGAAGCTGTGCGTCAGGGAGTGGTTCAGGATTCCACCAACCACGTAAGTCGATACCTCTGTCTCCGGCTCCTCCAGTACGTTCAAGTTCCATCCCAAAGATTTGGCGCAGGACGGCTCCGCAGAGGTGTTCGTACCGTGTGCCTCTGGCAACTGAGCTTTCACCTTCTTCCGTGAGTGGGGAGAGGGATTGACTGCGAGGTAGTGGACGAGCTTGAGGTGATGAGGTGGCTTTCTTGCGGAGTCTCGTCCCGTGTAAAAGACGTGCTGCTCTGCTCGTGACCGATCGAAGAGGTGAAAGACGCTGCGGAACAGGTCGCGTGGTGGATCTCAACGCCGCGTGCGCTGTTTGTTCAGCCGATCGAGTACAGAGTCGCAGCATGACAGATCGAGGTGAGGGCAGCAAATGACTGCAATGCAGTCAGTTGCCTCAATGCAATGAGACAGCGTCAAGTTAGAAGATTGGTATGAGAAGGTATCGAGTGAATGAGTGGAAGCAAGCCATGCCTTCAGGGTCCAGCAAGGCCGATTTCCGGCCGAATCTAAAATTTGAGAAGATCTCGCGAATCGGAAGAAGAAGGTCAGAGCTTCAATTCCGCTCTCCGCATCTTCTTCCTCTGCTTCTCTCAAACATCGTATTGCTGAACCTGAACTCCCTGAGCATTACCAGCAATACGTCCATTCACTATGATGGCATCACCATCTCGAACAGCAAGTGTCTCGCTGCGCCAAGCAGTCCGAGCTGTCACCAACTCGACCCTTCGTCGCGCAACCATCTCAACTACCTCAGCGCGCGCAGCTATCACTTCGAAAGACTCCACCCCTCATCGATTCGCCTTGCCCCAGCGCAACGCATCTCGCACATACGCCACCTCCACCACTCCCACCTCTTCCTCTCTGGATCCCGCAGATGAAGAATCACAACGCTTCCTCGAAGAAGGTACCACCCACCTCGAAGCCGGTGACCTCTCCGCGGCCAAATCGGCGTACGAACGCTCTCTTTCGATCAAACGCAACTCTTCCGCGCTCTTCAACCTCGGCGTCTGCCTCTACCATGATCGCAACCTCCCCGATGCGATAGCTGCCTGGAACGAGTCCCTCCAACTCGCACCCGACTCTGCCGACGCCCACACGAACCTGGCTTCAGCGTACGTACTCAGCAAACCAAGTCGACCCGACCTCGCCGTATCGCACCTGAAAACCGCAGCGAGCATCACCCCGGACGACCCGGAGATCCAGTACAATCTGGCAGCGGTGCTAGAGGCATGCGAACAGCTGGAAGAGGCTCTAGTGGCGTATAAAAGAGCGTTGGAGGGTGGCATTCAGAGAGCGGAACAGAACATCAGGAATTGTTCGGCCAAGATCTTGAGTGCGAAATTCGCTAATCAGCAGGCTGCGCAGGAGCAACGAGAAAAAGAGGAGGAAGACGAGGAAGTGAAAAAGGGTGAGAAGACTGAGCAAAAGTAGCACATAGTGTCTTGACGAGTTAGACGCAAATGATGATACGATCTTTCATGCTGCAAGTAGGTTGACTGATCGTGCTTCGCCCATGAACACTGTACGTGACAATGTGAGCGAGTACAGGGTTGCGCAAAGCGTTCTGCACTGACTGTAAGGATCATTGAGAGCGGTACGGATACAAGTACATTGGGTGAATTGAGAACAGATGCGAGATGACACTTCGTGTTGAGGGTTGAGCGTTCCGGAGAGTAAGATCGCAGGTGCGTATGCATGTTAAGTCGGGTCACCGAGGAGTCACTTTCTCCCTTTGTTGATGCTCATGCCGACATGGACAAGCACAGCTTCGTTAAGGCCTTGTTGCAATTCGTAGGTGAGCCCGTGTCTGAGTGTTTGGTGGTGTAGGATGACATGATGACCCTGTAGAGCTACATGGCCCACACGGCGCTGCCTTTTTGACAAACATCCTTCGAGTTGTTTGCAGGTCTCCGAGATCATGCTCATTGTACCGATCCCTGACCCTCCCCCTTCGGCCCCTCGCTCGCCAACGCACTCGTCGCACTCTGCTGATTAGCCCTACTCTTCCTATACCCCTCGATCACCGTCCTCATCCTCATCTGTTCCGCCTTCATATTCCTCCTACACGTTTCCCAGCTCGCCAGACTGACAAAGCAGAAACTTCCCACACCCCAATTCAACCCTCTTCTTAACCCTCGACCAGCAACGAGAGATATTCCGGTGACCCCTGCGGCGGTTGCCATGCCCATCAAGAGACTGCCACGGGCACAGGGCATCGAGCCTATACGAGAGATGTCTTTGACGGGGTCTATCGATGTGATTGCTGCTCTGAGTTTCGTTGCTTCCGCCTGGAATGCCACGCAAAGTTATCAAAAATGCAGACGGTAGGAGATTGAGCGTCTATAGGCATCGCAAACAGGACGAGAACAAAAAGAGAGGGTATTGCACTTACCTTTGTCCCACTCACCCCACTACCACTGCCATTGCCACTCTCACCACTCTCCCCAATCAATGGTCTCTGTGAAGCCTCGTGTAATCTCGACATATTTGCTTCCTAGATCTTCAGCTTGCACTTGTATTCTTTTGATCCGTCGTGGGGTGTAGATGAAGGAATGGTCGAGAAAAGCGTCAACAAGCCGATGTAGAGGTTTGATGAAAGGAAAACGAGAAGAAAGTGGAGATGTCCAAACGTTGCGTCGTTGAATTTACCGGCTTTGCCGAGAAGCAGCTCTAAAAATTGGGCTCGTGTCTTGTGTAAGCTTTTTCCCGACTTCCGTTCTTGCATCTTTTGCCTCCTCTGTCCCTCGTTGGAGCTTAAACCTTATGCTCATGCTCATACTTTTGGCGCCTGTCAAACCCCCACACACTCATACACGACATTTGCATCACCAAGCTTGGCATCTCGTACCAACCGCCCATTCGAAAGAGCTTTGTCTTTGCTCAGCGTCAGTCACCCAGGTAGCCAAGACACAGAAAGAGAGAGAGAAGAACCACAGTGTGATTTGACAAGAAATCTTGGCTACAAAAGGGAAACTAGATGTACAAAGCGTCTCGCCCTCACATCAGCTCCTTCTTCAGAGTCTAATGTGTGGTCAACGCCACCGACTCGCTGCCCAAATCCAGCGCAAGCGGTCAGGAGAAGAAGAAAAAGGTATGCCGATAGAGATAAGAGAGAGTGTGTGTATAATGTATAGAGGTGTGCGCCGGCACGTGGGTGGTTGCAACGGCTGAGCATGTTCTGCGTCAAGCCTGCTGAGCTTTCAGATGAGCTGTTGGGAATATGGGGGAGGAAAGGGGAGTGATAAAAGAGTGTGTAGAAGAGCCTGGGTTGATATAGATCAAAAAAAGAGTGTGGGTGGACACGGCAGACACACGATGGTGCTGGAGTGACAAGTTGGGACCAAGGACTGAGTCAGGCCTTTCCTGACGCTTAGAAGAGCGTAGAAGAACATGACTAGGATTCGATTTTTTGGGATGTGTTGCAGAGTCGATGCGTTCCGTTGCGAGAGAGCCACAGGCTTAGTAGGCACCGCGCTCGCTGTAACGACGCGATCTACCACCACGGTAAGGAGCCCCAGCTACAGGCGGAGCCAGGTTTGCCCTGCTTCCATACGGATCGCCGCCGTAACTCCTCCTAGGAGCCCGATCGTCGTAACTCCTCCTGTTGTCGTAACGATCGTAGTCGTCACCGCCCGACGTGTAAGCGCTCCTGGTGGTTCGACGCGAATCCCTACGCCCGACATTACCGTAAACACGCTCTTCGGGTTCGTAGTAGTCGTCGTAACGCGACCTGCGGCTGGCGCGGCTGATGGGTCGTGCCGCCGGAGGTGGAGGCTGGTTGTAGTAGTAGTTGTCGTTCTTCTCAGCTGGGTAGGCATCCGAGGCGTAAACGGCACGAGCGGGCTCGTTGTAGTCGTCGTTGTAGTAGTTGTCTTGGCTAGCCGATCGCTTGAGGTACCAACCGAGGGCGAGCATCATGAAACCAAAGAAAACGGGAGGGAGCGAGGCGACTTGCATCCAGATAGCAGGGCCAAGGTTGCTGCCCGTAGGGGTCTGACCGTTGCCGCCCTGATAGTCTCGGGCCTTGTTCCTCGCGAGGATGAACAGAACGAGCTCAATGACGAGGGATGCCATGGTGAGGAAAGACGCCCAGAGCGCAGCAAGAGGCCAGAGGAAAGTGTTGGTGCAAAGGTGAAGGAAAGCGGCTCCGGCAGCGAGACCGGTAAAGCCGGCGCTAATAGGCTGCAAAACAAGTGCGTAGGGGAGTTTGTTGACAAAGAAAGGTTGAATCAAGGTGTTGACGCCGTACTCGCTTTGCTGATAACCCAGACCGCTTGGTGTGCATCGGTTCAAGCTGTTCAGCTTGAGGCATTGCGCCCAGACGCCGAACGTGGTGTGGATGTTCCCGTTGCCAGTCCCATCACTGACGTTGATGTAGAGGAAGTAGATGCCTTTGATGTATGGAACACCCAGCGTGACGAGCAGCTGAAGAATGAACGAGGCGCCGATGGCGAGGAAGCCGACAAAGATGAAGAGAACCGGTGCGATCCTCATCTTGGCTATGCTGTACGTCTAGAGAAGCGGATGTATACGTGACAGAGGTTGATCGCTGTATGGCGAGGGTCGATAAAGTAGGATGAATGTGAGGTGCGCGTCTTGGGTGAGAATGGTGGACGCGGCTCAGTGTGCCAAATGCACGAAGGCGGATGGATGAAGTACGAAGCCTGGTAGAGGCAACGCAAGAGGGCAGGCGGTTGGAGGACGAGTGAAGGTGCAGACCGCACAGGTGATGGTGGTGGTGGCAGTGATGGAAAGGATGACAGTGACGGCGAGATCGATTGCAGACACGATTCGGTCAGCTCGGACAAAGGCAGTAGTGAGGCGAAAGCTTTGAATGGTTGTGGGAGAGAAGTTCAAAGAGATAGTCAAGAGACGAGAGGTTGATGCGGGGCAAGGCAGGTGAGCACACGGCAGCCAGGCTACAGATTCGCAGATCAGCGGATAGACAGAGCTGCAGTGGGAATAAAGGTGAGAGATTGCCAAGGGAAAGGATGAGAGGGCAGCAGTGGGGGGAACGAAAGAGGTGGAGAGGAGAGGAGGAGAGAGAAAGGGCAAAGAGTCACTTCTGTAGTGTTTGCTGCTCGATTCAAGGCCAGGATGAGGAACCGACATCACACAAGTGTCTATCAGAACAGACACTGACATACAAGACGGAGAATCAGGTGAAACAAGTTTGCAGCAATCAAGCATAGCCAAAGTGAGACAGATTGAACAAAAGCCTCGTTTCGACGTCGTTCAGAAGATGGAAATGACCGCAATTGTGCTCTCCCCACTCTCTGTCAACGTCAAAAGCAACGGCAGCAGCATCAGACGTAAATACAGTTCCTTGAATTTGGCACTCCGCGATGCGGGCGGAATTCGAGACACTTTCTTCGTCCTGACCTTCTTGCGAACTCGTTTATTGAACCTTCTATCGTCATTTCGCTGCTCTGCTCTTGTGACAATAGACAGATAACACAGACAGACGCCGTCGATCCGCCGTGCCGCATCCCGTTGGTTGCAAGACGCCATAGCGGTCAATGCACGAGCGCCTCTTGTTCTTGGTCACATCGTCTACAGATTTCTATTTTCACAATGCATCAACGAAAGATTGCGGTCACAGGCATCAGCAACGAGCAAGCATAAAACACAATGACATGGGCCCGATGGATGGGGACAAAGGCGCTACCGGATCAGCGACTTGGATTAGCGTGTTTGTTGTTGCCGGCATCCGAGCAGAGCAACAAGCAACATCGGCAGCATCAGCACCAGCACAGAAGACACATCTACTTTGTCTTGAAGCGATGCGAGAGGGCAAGCGAGGCGCTGCATTGGCTTCGCTTAGAGCTTTCCAAGCGAGTGGGGTTGATAACGACCTCGCGTTACGCTTTTTCCTCTGAGAATACAAGAAGGAACGGCACAACGGCACGCCCTTTCTTGCACCCTCACAGCGACGATTCAAGCGCCGACTCCCTTTGCCCAGCTGATACGGACATCTAAACTGTTTCCCCATACGCTTTCAGCAAGCAAATACTGACGGCTCTGCTTCACTGTGCTGTGCTCTTGTGATCTTTTCCGTTCAACGAACAACGTCTTCGCGGCAGACGAGAAGCGGCTCCACCAATGCTGCACGCCATAGCATTTGCTTCTAGAGGAACTGCTATCGCATGCTTAAGTTGTACAGAGAAACGGGTTGAGAAGCAGACCTTTGGCGGCCACCCACGACTTGGTCTCGTTACAGAAAAAGCCCGCTGCCGGCCACGCCTTCTCCAGCTCCTTCCTGCGTTCTCGACAGCCAGAAGCCGCCCTTTCATGGCAAGGCAGGGTTTACATCTCTTTGAACATGCCCCTGTAGAATCGCTCATGTCTAAGAAAGCATACTCGCCAATCAGCCAATTTCGCAAACGTTCGTGTTTTCGATGCACTCAACACGACGAAAAGAATCAAGTTTGCTCGGAAAATCTAAAAAGAACAAACTCGCCTCTCCCTTTCTAATTTCTCCCTCCCTTTTCGCGGTCTATTCTTGTGCGAGCCGCCGTTGAGATCGGAGTTGGAAAGTTCTGTGCATCCGCGTGCTCGCTCTTTCCTCCAAGAAAAATTCACATCAACATCTCTCTTTTCCTACCCTTGAGCGGACGCTATCGCAGTCCGCTTCAGCAGAAGTGCGAGTACTTGTATAAAGCTAGGCTCTATGTTGTACGGCGAACGTCTGTGCCTTTTTGCTTCTTCTTTGTTATGGCAATCTCATTTCATCAAGTTGAAAGGGACGGCTGGTCGCAGATCCACTTAAGCCTGTCAATGCGCGTGCACAGAGTCTTGGCAACCAAAACCTTACTTCTAAACCGACGAACAGCAGCCACTTGACCACAGATCCCACAAGCAGCAGCTACAGTCAACTGCAGCATTGTCGTAACGTTGATTTAGAGGCAAGAAAGACCATGTTCTGGATCCAAATGTGTGGGAAGAAGACGAACGGTAAGGAGAAGGACATTTATTTGTTTTTCCAGCCAATAAGGATTTCCCCTGCAGCCAAGTATGTGCCTTGTCGATCTGGGGAAGCAAAGCGGTGACCGCCAGAAAGATATCGTACGATACACAGAAATCTGAACATCGGCTGGATCAATGCCCGATCGAACATCAGTAAGGACAGCCATACGCCACCCAAAGGACATTGCCTCCAACACAACTTTGTGAACATGTCTGACGTATCACATATGCCTCGCAGCCGGAATTATACAGCGGGTCGATGTTTGGGTATGCTACACGATGGTATTGGATGCGAGATCAGAAGCGACGACGCTTACAGTTAGAAGCGATAGTCGCACATGAAAAATATATACAGGGAGAAGACGAATCAGATAAGAATACAACAAGAGTCGTGGCTAGACTGAAGAGAGGGCCTGATTCAATGATAATAGAATGTCAGAGCCCTTCGATCAGAGCTGCCAGCCGACAGGTCCGGTTAAATATGTGCTTAGGGCGTCTCCGTCTTCCTCTCATCCCTAGGCACGTAGGCCGGGGGAGGGGGACCAGGAGGTGCGGCATAGAGTGCAGCATCCTCTCCGTGCGTCGCGGGGGGAGCACCAGGCGGAGGACCGTATGGCTGGTTGCTTGAAGGCTGCTGTTGACCGTAAGGGCTTGGTTGGGCACCGTAGCCACTGTTGTATCCTTGCTGGTAGTAAGTAGGCTGGTTGTTCTGATACGACATAGGAATACCTTGCGATGGCGTTGCCGCAGCGAAGCGCGCTCTTCTACGACGACGAGCTGCAAAGCTGAAGAGGAGGATGACTAGAACGACAACGACGGCGATGCCGACACCAATACCGGCTCGAGCTCCGTAGCTGAGACCATCGTTGCAGTCGTAGTTGTTGTAACCGTAGTATCCGCAGTATGCCATCTTGAGAAATTCACGCCCGAGTGCACTCGAATGATCGTGGGTTTAACACGGGGTGCCTGTGGGAAGAATATCCGCTGTTGCCTTGATAAAGTTTTGTCTTCTTGGCAAGCGCTTGAACGTGTGTAAAGGCCAAAGGGTAGATGAAGCACTGGAGATTTGTGATCTCAATACCGTTTGTCTAGTGTCGCGGTAGTGTGTGTTCTCTGGACTGGAAGTAAGATGCCCGTGACGCCGTTGATATAAGTTGCGGTGATGGTGTCGGAAGATAAAGGGGTGAGATGCGGATGCCGTAACCTCTTAGTACAACCCTCGAGTTGTCTCAACGGTCAAAAGCCAGAAAAGCTGAGTTCTCAATCTCTCATCGGCCAACTCCATTGGCTGTGACGGCTACACACAGAAAGCGTAACTATTCTTGAATCCCGCCCTCTCATTCTGCTCCGTATGACTGAGAGATAGACAGCCGAATTGTGCCTCTCAAAACGGCATCGCTTGGCGCTGCAACAGCCTGCAGGGTCGGCTCAGCCTTTTGTGGCTAGGTGGAGGCTCGGAAGCTGTCATAGGACGGCTTGACTCTCCAGTGTGACACTCACCAGCTGCCCGGAGCGAAGCGAAGCTTAGCCTTTCTTTTTCATTGCGCCTTGCCAAGTCTTCTGTCGCGCTGCAGCCCTAAATTCCGCCCTTCCTTACGTTCGAGTTGAAATTCCGACCCCAAAAATGGCGGTGCTCGGCAGATTTGCCTTCCTGCCCGTTTCCCGTTTTAAAAGGCCAGCGGCTCAAATGCATTAGCCAATTCTACTTAGCCTATTTTGCCGCTCAGAACAAAGTACGTCATGACGGCATCCTGCTCATTAAAGAAATCAAATCCGCTCATGCAACAGATATGCCCGTCACAACGCCTTCGCTACCTAGCTACAAACTTGCACGGGGTGCTGCTACCCATGCCCGGCCTAAGCTGCCCTAGACCCTGATTCTGACTTCGAATCTAGGCAAATGACTGCTGTTGCCGATGTTGCCGTGCAAATAGAGATAACATGCCAACGGTATCACCAGCTTTTGGATAGCCGGGCATGCTAGATAGCGTGGCCCACTTCCGTCGGTCTCACGTGTCTTTCTCACTCGGCACGGGCATAAACGAGGTCAAGAGGGCAAAAGAGGCAGTATTGATATGCTAATTTGAGTCTTCACCGATTGCTTGCGACTTTGGCTATCTCAAAAAGAGTGATGGAGAATTTGGCCATGTGGCCAGATCAAAGCCGACTCTTGAACACACGTGTTTCGTTACCATCGCCAATCCTGCCTAGCAAATGACGGCCAACGTAAGGGTTGACAAAGATCTCATCGGGATCGTACTTCTGCCTCGTGGCCAGGAAATCATCCCAATGAGGATAGAGTTGTTTCAGCTCCGTTGGAGAGCACGAGTGCGCTTTAGCCCAGTGAGGTCGGCCAGAGTAGTGGCGCATGAGCGTTTCGAACTTGGCGAAGAGCTGACGGTAGCGAACGGGACGGTTGTAGGGACGGTATTGGACGATGCCGATGTAGCACGTCTTGCGACCTTGCGCGTGGCTGAGCCAGATACCGTCTGCGTCGGTGAAGCGGATTTCGACGGGAAAGTGGATACGATCGCCATCCGAGTTGGCGGCTTCTTCGTCGAGCCAATCGCGCATAGCACGGATGGCGGCTGCGGCACGGTTGAAGGGGATCGCCCATTCGTCAGTGTATTGCGGGAAGAGGCAGTCCATGTTGAAGATACGATCGGAACGGCCGACTTCCGACCAGACTGGGTTCGAGGTGGAGAGCGGCAGAGGAGCGGGAGAATCGCGTGGGAAGGCAACAAATTTCCCAGCGGGAATGCTGTTCTGCAAGAATGAGATAGACGGCACGGCTTCCGTGTAAGCTCCAACGCTCTCGCCATGAGCAAAGGTTTGGCCGATATCGCGGATGAGACGCTGTTCCCGCTGCTCGTCTTGTGCTCCGTTGGAGGCGGTGCTAGAGCTCGACGCTTCGGCCAGCTTCGATTCAGAGGCGGGGTCATCGGTAGTCCATCCGATTTGACTCTGCTGTGATGTCGATTGTTGCGACGTAATAGTCGACTCTGGTAAGGCTGGATGAGTCAAAGCGTGAATCCATCTGACCGCTGTTGGGCTCCATTGTCTGTTGAAACGCGAAGTGTAGAGAAGGAACTCGGTGAGGCGATGTCCTATCAACGACGCCTTAATACGAGCGATCAGGCTAGGAGGTGCCGAAACTGCCTCTGTCGAACGGTTGGCCCTCAGCATGGTGATCCTCTTGACTTGCGGGAACCACATCAACCTAACGTGCTGTGCTGATGCTACGACCTGTTCCAATGCCAACTGAGCCTGTCTCGTCTCTTCGTCATCCTCTGGATCCAATCGAGCCGCTTCGTCCGCTTCTTGGCTGGGAGATGCGGGAACAGGATGGATCGTTGACGCTGCCTCTGAGCGATAAGCTGGTTGGTAGTGCTGAGAGCACAGGGGAAGGCGCTTGTTCTTGCTCAAAAGACCACCAATTGCAGCACCTGCGTGGACGTGAGCAGAGGCCGGCACTGCAGGGAAGCCGGTCTTGGCACCGAACAGCAAGTCGAAAGTGAGCTCCTCCGAGTACTGCTTGAGATTGAAAGCGTCTTGTACACGCAGCGTGACCGAGGTGATCAGTCCTGTTGAGCCAAGACCACAAAGGGTGGCATTGAAGAGTTCGGCATGCTGATCCCGGCTGCACGTGAGGTGCTGTGTGCCTTCTGGAAGCGGACATAGGATAGTGAGCTGCGAGACGTACGACGAGACGACGGGGAAGAGGATGCCAGTGCCGTGGGTCGCTGTCGAGATGAGACCGGCAATGGTTTGCTCCGAGATCGAACCGACATTGCACATGGCAAGACGGGGCTTGGCTGCATCGAGCGCCTCGTGAATGTCCGAGATGTACGTGCCCGCCAGCGCAGTAATCGTGTAGCCTGCATGATCAACATTGACGACACCGTTGAGACCCTCCATTCGCATGGCCCAACCTGTGGTAAAGGGAAGATCGCTGGGGCTGTGAGCGCGACCGATCGCACGAAGCGGAATGCCTTGACGACGAGCCAGCTCGACGATGGCAGCGCAGTGCGTGACAGTGGTGGGTGCAAACACTTTGGCGGGAGTGTTGACGAAGGAGCGACCCCAGTTCTGGAACTTGGCTTTGGGTGAGCTGGACGGCACCACAATGGGCTGTACGAGCTTCTCGAGCTCAGCAGAAAATTGTTGAAAGAGCCCAGCATCTACCAATGTCGACGCTTGCTCAGCTACGACCGCCTCTGTCGGAGAGAGTGTGATTTTGGATGTGGACGCCATCTCGACGTTGTGCTAGACCCGATAGTTGGTTGCGTACTGTGATCGTTCGAGAAGCTTAAGTTGCTTGGAAGAATCGTTCGTGCCTGTGGGAGATACTCGCGGACCTTGAGTTAAGTACTTTGACGTGGCTCGCTGATTCTGGCCGGATACGTTCCAGCGATGCGAGAGATGGGAAGTCAAGAAGAAATGAAGCCTGGTGGGAAGTTGAGAATCGTTGGCTGGATGGAAGAGGTTCGTCCGCAAAGATGAAACACCGGAAGGTCTGAGCTGCATGAACACCAACTCTGAGCTACATTGACTTTATCGGAGACCCGTTTTGAGAAACTCAGCCTTGTCTCGAGCACGCACCGCTTACGAGATTTGCATGCAACTCTTGCACCCTGTCGATTCACTCTCATCCACTGAAGTCGAAAACTCGAATGTCCCGCGGATCACAGCAACCGCAAATACATACAAGCAAGGGTCCTTCCTTCGACTTTCTTCCTCATCAAATGCACACAGGAGAATTTCGGATCGGAGCTCGGACAAAAGATCAAAAAGGCATCTCAGCAGCGCGATGAGCAAAGGTGGAGGCTGCTGCTGTATTTGGGAAATTGGAAAAGGTGCGAATCGATCTTGCTCGTCAAGAAAAACAGATCTTCTGCAGCAGCTGAAAATTGAGGAAATGGAGACGCAACTCTGCCGTCACTTATCGCAAAGCAGATCAGCAAGCTGCATTCGGGCACAAGACAGCAGGCCACGTTGACACGCGTCCGATTTGTTTGCTGCAGCAAAGATTACACAAGCCGGTCCACTTTCAACGAGGCAAGAGTATCAGCAGGCACAGCAGCACAAAATCACGCAATTTCAGTGAATCTGACCCACATCGCTCTCGCAGATGCTCGCTCAAATCACCGATCCCTCTCGAGCCCGAACATCACACGGCTATCCATTTCACAGCGTACAGCATGTACACGCTTCTCTTTTTAACTCGACAGATACAACATGAAACAGTGAATCACTGACATTACTTCGTGTTGATAAAGAAGGCCTCACGGCAGCACAGCAGTGATTATAGCATGGCGAGAACGAGGCTGCACAATGCCCTCCAACTTCAATCCTGCCTTCTCGATCAAACCCTTGAATTGTGACGGTGTGCGCTCCGTTGCACCTAGCGCTACACTAACCTCTTGATCCACTCGCTGGATAAAGTTGCCCACCACGCCGCCTGACTTGTACAAGGGATACGGCACTTTCGCCAGCTGCTGCACCAGTCCATCATCAACGTCGTCCTCGCGAGCGACCACCGCTGGCTCGAGCAATGTGTCGATGATGACGATTTTGGAATCTGCTTGCATCTTGGCTTTAACGTTTTCGAGGATCTTGACGCATTGTGCGTCTGGCCAGTCATGCACGATCATGCGCATCACATAGACTGTCTTGGGTCCAGAGTGGACGATCTCTTTGAAGAAATCGCCGGGAGCAAACTGCACTCGACCAGAGGCAACAGCGTCGGGCATCGTCTTTTCGAATTTCGTCTTGGCTTCGGCAACGACTTCGGGTCGATCCTGAACGACACCGGAAAGGTTAGGGAAGGTTTTGAGGAGCGCTTCGGTAAGGGCACCTGTTCCACCTCCTACATCGACGCATACTGTGCCCTCTGGGAATTCAGACCACGGGTAGTCGAGTAGCACGCCTTCCACCGCACCACGGTTGCAACCTCGCATGCCGATACCAAACCTCTTTCCGAGCTCCGGCAGGTGTTGCTTGAACAGGTCAAAGGCATCTGTTGCTTTGTGCTCGTATCCAAAGGCACGAAGGTAAGGCGTGTTGTCTGGGCTGAAATCGTCTTTGAGTTCAGGGTTGAGCCACGAGTCAGGAACGCTTGGGATTACCCTCGGTTGCGCCCACGTAGCATACTGAACATACGACTTGGCATCTACTTCGTCTAAAAGATGCAACGAGTTGCGATTGTTGACAAAGTAGCCTTCGGTAGTCTCTTGGAAGATATAGCTGTTGGCCAGTGGGCGGAGTACTTTGAGCACGCGAGACGGATGGAGACCGGCTTTCGAGCCAATGTCCTCCGCTGAGACAGGCTTGCCTGATGATCCTCCGAGCTCCTTGATTACATCAGCGAGGTTGAGGCTCGTTGCCATTTGTAGCGAGAGCACTTTATATGACGACAGGGACTCTGACAGCAAATGCTCAGAAGGTGACTCGATCATAGTAGCCATCATGTCGAGCGCGCTGGCGAGATCTCGAGTGGTGACGTATAAGTCCTTGTTTGCAACATGTTCACCTTGGTCCATTACAGGATGGAGCCTCGCTTCGTTGAGGAAAGGTTCGGGGGTGTTGCTCTCCTGGAGAAGCTTTTCGTACTTGTCCAAGTTGGTGTGGATAAGCGCTTTGAGCGCCTGAAATTCAGATAGCTGTGTCATATCCTCGGTCGAGTGAAGTAGGAGCTGTTGCTAAGGGTCTGTGGTGGCGTTCAGAATTCACAACCAGGATCGACCAACGCAAGCAGTCTTATATCTCTGACAGGCAGCTTGACAGCCGAAGAAACGCCTTCTATCGTGACAGCTCCATGCCTCCCTGCACAGGTCGCACTTGCACGATCGAAGCTGTCGAACCAAAGGCACAGTAATGTACTACCAATGCACCAAGCTCCTCCTCGCATATGTCAAAAGGGAACTAACCTTGAGACCTCGTCTAGATTATCTCGGACCGGCTAGGCTCACTCACCACAGAAGCGTAAACCTGCATCTCGCTAACGGTGACAGGCCGTATCTCAAAATTTCTCCTTTCAGCCGAAGCTAAATCTAGTTTTGCCGAACGTCGCTTGACTGGAGCCAAACACTCACTGGCTTTTCCCGGCGGACGCCATCTTTGGAGTGTACGCTCTTGAGTACGTTGCAAGTCAACCGAGTGAAGCCTTGACCATCGTCGGTCGAATCACCGCAACGTGATAGGTGGAGCGAGATCTGCACAAATCGACGGTAGCTTATGAACAAAAGTCGTTGCTATGAAGTCACGCTCGGTCGGCTCGGGCTTCTGCGATGCTGTCACGCCTGCCAGACCTTGATCAGGATCATTGCATTGTCAGGGCGATCCGTCTATTCCGAAAGATTGTCTTCTAGCTCATCTTCCTGACTTGCGTAGACACTCGGCATTCGACTCTCGAGATTGCAACACGACTGACTCATCCGCAGGCCAAATACGATATCGTGGGTTGCAAGGTGGTGATGTGAATATCCTAAAGCCTCGCCTTTCTCCGGATACCTTCACCTGGCAGCCGCTGCTCACGACCAAGCCCCACTCTTGATCTTCTCCGCCACAGCATCGATCGCGAGCGTATACCCGAGCGTTCCTACCCCCACAATGACCCCACTGGCGATGTCCGAAAGATACGAATGATGTCGGAAAGGTTCCCTTGCATGGATGTTCGAGATCTGTTCCGAGCAAAGCTCCAGATCACATTGTCAGCGCAACCTTTCCCTATCGAAGCTGAGGGCTGGAAGGATGAGATCAGGGGTTTGGCACTCACGTGAACTTCGATGAAAGGCACTTTGACGCCGGACAAAGCGTCGCGGATGGCAATGCTCGTATGTGTATACGCGCCAGCATTGATAATGATAGCTGCAGTGCCGTCGGTGCGGGCAGCGTGGATACGGTCGATCAAAATACCTTCGTGATTCGATTGCAGCGCTTCAAAGCCGAACCCTAGTTTGGTACATTGCTGTTCGGCTTTGCCTTCAACGTCGGATAGCGTTTCTAAACCGTATCTGAGCAAAACAGCATCAAAGAAGCCACGCGAACGTCGCCATATCGGTCAAAGTGTCAGCTCTTAGCTTTGCGGAAATATCAAAGCACGATAACACTTACTTCTCTGGTTCTCTCGTTCCGAGTAAATTAAGGTTCGGCCCATTGATAAGCAGTATGCTGCGTCGATGTAGAGTGTCTTGCGCAACCATGTTGTGTATCTTTGTCCTGGTGTAGCTCAATGAAGTGGTGTTAGTGATCACTTTCCAGGATCGATCAGGACAGAAGCACTTTCATGTCACGATCGTGCACTCGCCATGCTGATCGTTGCAGCGAGGGCAGGCGGGAGATGCAGGGCAGCTTGTCCGGAAGAAAGTATTTGCGGGGAAGATTTGTAACCGCGACATCTCCGCAAAGAGAAAAATAGCCGGTCAAATTAACCGCTTCTAGCCGCCTCTGTCTTGTCTCCGTTCCGCAGAAGGTGCTATGCTCAACACGACGCACAAAGGACAGCCTCTTTGATCTATGAGGTATGTATGAATGGATCTACATATCAGAGCTCTGTGAGACACCACATCGTCGTCCAGGTTGACGGCCCAAGGTCAGGATGTGGGCAAACACTAGGGATTAAGCACTCGGGACGGTCTTAAAAAGCAACAGCTCGCTTCGGGTGCTGCTTGCCACCAGCATTCGGGTTGGTGGAGAGAAGCAATCCACCATGAGACTTAAGCAGCACCTTATCGTCCTTTCCAGGACCTGGCTGAGGCCACTGAGGATCATTTCCATAGATACCGACGAACACGTTCTGATTGTTCATCTTTTGACACTCCCCGCTGCCTTTGAAGGGTTTCGCCACGGTGTCCTTCTGAGCGCATGCGTGATATCCTTCCTTGCCTAGATCATAGTACACGGGACTGAAGATCATGTCGATGGTCGGACCCTTGGGATCGATCGTCTTGAATGACTTGAAGTTGGACGTGCTTAGCGCAGTGCATTGTGCGGTGTTGTAGAGCTGTCTTTTGGCGGGTCCCGTGCAGTCGTCGTTTGAGTAGAGCATCAGCACACCTCCACCTCCAAATGACCTACCTTCAAGACAGACGGGCGTACAAGTAGGCTTGGAAACACCGCGACCAGCAGCGCCATCGACAGCCGTTATTGCCCGCTTTTGATGGGCCAGTTGAAGTCTGCCCTGGTTCTGACACTTGGGTTCGTGAGGGTTGATAGGGATATTGTCTTCGTTCCACACGTAACCAGGCTGGTTGAACGAATCATCGGCCTTGGCGCTCCATACCTTGACCTCGTTAGCCACGAGGTTTGGGAAGGTAATGCACGATTTCGTCGTGTAGGCTTCATACGTTTCTGCGGACGACATCCAAGCCATGTTCTGGACGACGGTGTCTGATTCTTCTCCTTTGGCGAATCCGATGCCAATGCCCTGAACAGCGGCGAGAACACGGATGGAACCGAAAGAAGTGGGAGGGAGCGAGTGGGCAACGGCACTATCAAAGATCATGTGCGCATTGTTCTTAATGAAGCTACGTGGGCCGCGGACAAGAGGGAGAGGCTCAGAGCAGTCCCCATCCTTGAAGAAAGCGACATTGACGATGGGACAAGTCTTGGGATCCTTGGCGAAGTCGGTGTAGCACTGACTACCATCAGTAGCAGGACTGCGCTTGTCCAAGGGCAGCCAGGAGTGCTGCACGCTGCCGAGAGTGGGAAGTGGAGCCATTGCTGCAGCGAGCAGAAGCGTTGAAAGAAGAGCGCAGCGACCGGCGTTCCACATCTTGAGTAGGTCAAAGGAAGATGTTGTGTAGAAAACAGTTGACAAGAATGCTGTCCTTTAATCGTCTCGAGGCACCAACGAGGCTGCTCTTATATCTGGTTCCCACTGAGCAGTGATTCTCATCTTGGCTGAACCTAGACGAACCGATCGTGGCATATGTCCCTACGCTTGACATTACTGGAAAGATCCCGCTCTAGAGGAAGCTGCGTGCTCTACCGTGATACTGTGACGTGCCGCTCCTTCATCTGCCCACTTGCGCCCACTTTGAAACGCCACCACACGTGTTGCCAGGATTCAGCAAGGAGGTCAGACCTTACTTCATCATGGTCGTAACGAGAGCCTTCACACCAGCGCGAGGTTGTTATAAACGAATTATATTCGAGCGGCGGTGCCCTCCCACCGTATCAATCAGCTTTCCGGTGGTTCGCAGCGGGACCTTTCGGTGGTGGCCCAACAGGTCCCTTCCTTGAATACATGTTCTGACCCGCACTGTTGTACGTTCCTGTTGCAGCACCCCCCATTGCCGACAAGCCACCTCCCGCGTTGGCATATTGATACGTCTCGCCCGCTCCTCCCCCACCATTCGCCACTTCATGCGACGGTTGAGATTGCCATGGCGAAGGCGAGTTGCGACCCGAATTGACTGCACTGCGACTACCGTTATTGAAAATGCCACCCACCATCTCCGCCGCACGCTTACCTCCCGTCCCGAACCCGCCAAATCCACCATTCACATAAAAGCCACCTGCACCAACTTGATCGCCCGTCCTGCCATACATGTTGGCATTGCGCTCGAATGTCTGTGCCGAAGGCGCGAGCGGTGCATCTGCCAACGTTGGCATCGTTTGCAAGAGTAACCGCTGAAGCTTGACTGTCGGCCAGAAAACGGGCAACCGCGAGGGGACGAGTCGATTGAGTGGGCCGCTGGCGTAGTCGGACCCACCTGCCGCACCAAAGCCGTTGAAAGAAGCGGCGAGCGCACCTGAGGCTGAAATGCGTGGTTGCGGGTCAGCAAGCATAGCAAGGACCGTGCAGAAGGGAAAGACGAGCATGAAGAGCATCAAGTTGAGCAGTCCACTCGGATGGAAGAATGAGACAGCGGTTGAGGGCAGTCCGAATGCGATGAAATATGACCACCTCTCCTCGCAGTAACGCATCCTCCGGTCGAGGGACCAGCCTCGCGATATCCAAGCCTGCTCGAAGCAATAGTATCCATCGACGAGGCACATGAAGAGGAAAGATAGGATGCGTCCAAGGTAAGGGATGCGTCCTAGAAGGATGTAGATAACGGTATAGTTTGCGATGAGGATGATGCGATAGCTTTCCTGCAGCAAGCGTCTTGATGTTCCAGGTGGAAGGGAAGGGTTGGCGAGGGTAAGTCGACGAACATGCCCGTGTCGAAGCTTGTACGCAGCCTGTGCAATGTCCGACGTCCAAGAGGATGCCAGAAGGTAGCTTCCACCTATGAGGGGATACATCCAAAAGACATTGCCAAGCGAGCCAACGATCGATCCGGACGATGAAAGGTCCTGTGCAGCCTTAATTGGCGGTTGTCCGAACAGCACCTTGGGGAAAAAAGCAAGCTCGAAGAAGAACACCAAAGCTGAGATGGTTCCACTCAGCAGCAAGCCTTTCAGTACACCGTTGCGAATCTCACTTGAGCTTGATATCAGCCTCAACGCCTCCGGCCATCGATTCGCGTCCCACCATCCTGCTCCTGCCCATGTAAGATGCCGTTGCAGGCTTTGCGGTAGAGAAAGTCGGGGAATGTTTTCGGCTGGACCCTTTGCAGACCATGATGTCGGACGAGCGCTGTTGCCTAGTGGCCATGGCAGACCCGTATCGTATGCTTCGTCGATCTTGCCTCCTCCGGCGCCTTCAATGTCGAGATCCACATCGGAAATGGATAGTCCATTCGGTCGGTGGTAGAAAGTGCTCGACGAGCCGCGGCTGTTCGCTGGTGTGCCGAGCATCTTTGCTATTCTTGAGTCCTTGAGTCCTTGGAAAGCTGTGTCTGGCTAGCTATCTTCAGCCATTCATAGACCTGCGTTGAGGTCGTTCCCTAGAGCTGAGGTGGTCGCATACGTGGATGCAAAGTCGGAGATGATGGTTCGAAGTCGCACTGAAGGGAGGGAGGTCCGAGCACTTCTTCGCGCGTGTGTGTCTCACAAAGTCTTCCAAATGTGAATGCCGCTGGCACGCCCGGAAGCCTCCACCTCATTCACCGTGACCAGTGCTTTCTTAGACGCTACTAAGGCAAAGCGCTATATTATTGCAATGTTTGCTCAGCTGGATATCCTATCCCGGCTAGCTCAGTCGGTAGAGCGTCAGACTCTTACTACAAGGGTTTCCGAGTTTAGCTCGGAGTTCATCTGAATGTCGTGGGTTCGAGCCCCACGTTGGGAG
>JAXQGJ010000419.1:0-16332 GCA_037039655.1 Pseudozyma sp. M118-08B | reverse complement strand
TTTTTGTATAATCCTATTGAATATCACACCTCTAAAAACAATCTCATCTACAATTGGCGCTATCATCACTAGTAGTATCAAGTACTTTCGCAGCTCGATGAGATATGTTCGGTATGCATCCATCTTCTTGGCATGGTTCGGGACAGGCGAAGAGGGTCCAGCGAGGTTGTCGAATTCGTCAATGTATGCGAGGTAAGATAGACGCTTAGCCCCTTTCAAGTTGAGATATGCTTCGTGATGCAAGTAGAGGTCCAAGAATCGACCTGCCATTTCCTCACCCGAGAACATGCGGTCGATAAAGTCGATGCCTGCTGCTGCTGCTGATGCCTCTGCTTCGGTGCTTCCCGCTGCGTAGGAGGACCCTGCGATGCCGCCTTCAAGAGCGTTAAAGTCGATCGAAAAGGTGTCTGGTAACGCCCCTGGATACTTTTCGTGGTACTCGCGGATACGACCCAATCTTTCATAGAATTCGCCAAACGCATCTTCCCCTTTCTCTCCTTCAGCACTACTGGTGGAGGGATGTGCGGAGGAAAGCAAGTCAAGCTCGCGCTGTCGATCACCATGTTGATCCGAGTAGAAGCGGTCGAGATACTGATAGCGGGAAGAGACACGATCGAGAAGGTCGGAAGCTTTGTGCGCGCGTTTCAGCTTGTCCTTGTGTGTCAAAGCGGAGGAAGAGATTGACGAAGAAGAAAGCAGAAGATCGACAAGAGCTTGTTGATATCGTTCTGCTTCTTCGTGGGTTTGTCGCGCCACTTCGATGAGCGATGTGTCTGCCATAGTGGACGAGACCCTGTCGATGCCTGCGAGGAGTAAGCCGAAAGTGATATGTACAGCAAACGAAGAAGAGATGGACGGTGGAGAAGAAGGAAGGAAAGGGTCTTGTGCATGGCTAAGCCAATTCGATATCCGCAATCCGAGCCAAACGCATCACGTGCATTGGAATTTTTGGAGCTGAGCTTCGACTTCTGAGACTTTTCTCCACATGCTCGTCCTCCTCTTTCTTTCTTCCAACCCACATCGTCGATCATCAGTATACCCAGCTATCAAGCACATTGACCAAAGGACATCAGCCACGATGTCGGGAGGAGTCAACGCAGGCGACTCCAAGCTCGTCTTTGAGTCTTCAGAGACCGTCAAAGTCGCTTCTACCTTTGATGCCATGGGACTCAAAGAAGATCTCCTACGTGGCATTTACGCCTACAACTTCGAGAAGCCTTCCGCCATTCAACAGCGTGCTATCCTACCCATCATTCGAGGACGAGATGTTATCGCGCAGGCCCAATCTGGTACCGGCAAAACAGCCACTTTCAGCATCTCGATGCTTCAATCCATCGACACAACACTGCGAGAGACACAAGCGTTGGTGCTCAGTCCTACAAGAGAATTGGCGATTCAGATTCAGTCCGTTGTGCTCGCTCTTGGTGACTACTTGAATGTCCAATGCCATGCATGTATCGGAGGCACAAGCGTAGGCGAAGATATCAGGAAACTCGACTACGGTCAACACATCGTTTCTGGCACACCAGGGCGAGTCTACGATATGATCCGTCGTCGTCACTTGCGAACCAAGAACATCAAGATGCTCATCCTTGACGAATCGGACGAGCTTCTCAACATGGGTTTCAAAGATCAGATCTACGACATATACCGTTACCTTCCACCGTCAACCCAAGTCGTTCTTCTCTCGGCCACTTTACCCGCAGACGTTCTGGAGATGACATCACGCTTCATGACCGACCCTGTTCGAATCCTCGTCAAGCGTGATGAATTGACCTTGGAAGGCATCAAGCAATTCTTCATCGCAGTCGAAAAGGAGGAATGGAAGTTCGATACGCTTTGCGATCTTTACGATACGCTCACCATTACTCAAGCCGTCATTTTCGCAAACACGCGTCGGAAAGTCGATTGGTTGGCTTCCAAGATGAAGGAGAACAACTTCCAGGTCTCGTCGATGCACGGAGAGATGCAGCAAAAGGAACGGGATGAAGTCATGGCGGAGTTCAGGCAGGGCAGTTCAAGAGTGTTGATCACAACCGACGTCTGGGCGAGAGGTATCGATATTGCGAACATCAGTTTGGTCATCAACTACGACTTGCCGAGCAATAGGGAGAACTACATTCACAGGATTGGTAGGAGTGGAAGGTTTGGAAGGAAAGGTGTGGCGATCAACTTCGTAACAAATGAAGATGTTAGGGTGTTGAGGGATATCGAGCAGTTCTATTCGACGCAGATCGATGAGATGCCGGTCAAGTTGGAGGATATGCTGTAGATGGCCCTCGGGGCTCTCTCCTCTGGTCCGTCTTCTTGCATGTCATTTGTACTTTTAGCTTCTTTCTTACAATCGACGCAGTTTGTCGCATCTAACAGACTGTGTGTCATGCAAAGAGCGTGCAAGCCTATCAAGGGCGTCACCAGACATCTCTTACCGAAACCTTGCTGATTGAGCGGATCCCAGGAGGCATGACCACTCCACCAGGCGGAACGATCCCTCTCGCCGCCCTCTGTGAGTTGATGAGGAAACGCTCGTTTTTCTCGCCACCTTCTCTTCTTCTCTTCTGCGGTCTCTGCTTGTGATTCTCTATGATATGGTCCCCCGGAAGTGATCCCTGTAGGTTGCCAGAGCGGGAAGGGAAGCACACCACACGGTCTGTACGATCTCGTCTGTTTTCCGTCGCGCAAAACGGAATTGCATTGTCGATGAGAAAGAGTCGTGATCGAAGTAGGAGAGTAAGAACCGCTTAGCGACACATCGAAGGAGACCTGTAAACGCTTGCAAGCAAGTGGAGCACAAAAGCAGGCGTTAAAAAGATGAAGTCGCCACAACGTTGACATTCTTTCGCAGCCGCCACCAGCCACTTGTCGTCAACAGCCTCCTATCGACGTTGCTCCTGTGAGCATTGCATCGCGGAAGCCCACTTCCAGTAATGTGGTGGCTTCGCTGCATTCTCGGCCCTCACGCCACAATGATCTCTTTTGTTCTCCCTCACTGCGCTGAAGAGTCTGAGCGGCGTGCGATAGCCGAAGATGATATGGCTACAAAGACTTGTTCGAAATGTCTGCTGCTTGCCTTTGTATCACGTCAAGCACCTTGCACAGCTTTGAATGCTGAAGCGACGACCATGGTTCTTCTTGGAGTCGTGCTAACCTTCCTCACTCTCTCGAGCACATTGGCGACCCCCTTTCCGCCGCCAAGCACCGAAGCAGGCACAGATGCCGTCGTCCAAGCCGTCCAAAATGGCGGTACTGGTCTTCACGCAATCAGCTCCCTCTTCCCGCCAAAAGACCTCGTCGCTCGCTCCCGGTACATGGACCGCATTCCACCATCACTCAACCCTCTCATCCAAAGCGCAACGCCCAGTGGTCGATTAATTTTCCATGCACCTCCTCCTTCGCATGCGCTCATCATGACAACGCCCGACCCTAGTTCAATTCGATCGATCCTTCCTGTCCGCCCCCGAGTCTTTGCCATCGGAGCAGTGACCTCTCCTTCCGGCCAAGTATCCTACTTTCGCTCTCTCGAGTCTTTCATAGTTGATGTCCCTAGAAACTACCATCGTTTCAATGCTGAGCCGACGTGGATCACCCCTCACGGAAACGGCTGGCAGTTGACAGTCCCTCCCTTTGATTACGACACGAGGCCGTTTGGGTCACGTAAGATCGCCCTTGCTTTGCCCGATGGAACGATATACAATAGCAAAAGCAAGGTCTATCTAAGCCATGTCACGGTAAGACCGATCGGCATGCCACCAACCCTGGGGACAAAATGGGTATTGCCGAGCGAAATTCGTGCCGAAATTTTGCTTGGAAGACCACCACGGCCGTTCATGACGAGGGAAGACGGACTGGTCGAGTGGGATGACGAGCCAAATTGGTCTGAGGAAGAGAGAATGGTGAATGCGTTGGCGAGACAAAACATCGCTGACTGATAGGACAGATTTCGACGTCTCTTTGTCTCGAATCACCACCCGTAGTCACCGATCGATATATACTTTTGCAGTGTGTGACTAGCTTCTTTACACACTGAGAGCTTCATGTCATGAACAAGGGCAGGAGGACGCACAAGTCCAGCAATGCTTTGGTGGTAGGGCTGACATGTACGTTTCAAAACCAGTTGAAAGATATGCACGAATCAAACGCGGCCCATCTGTACCGCAGGAACCCACCGCCGAGACTGATGAAGAAGTGATTCTGGCCCACACGGTGGCTTGCTGCATTTGCGGTGACTTCGTCGCAATGATGCACGCAGTACTGTCCCCACTTGTTCGCTCTCAACCAAAAGGCGATGGGGCGAATGCACAGGAACTCCTGGTTTCGCTTCTTCCCTTTCGCTTTTCGAGACTAGATGCTTTCTCCTGCACAAACTCGCCATGAGGGCTCTTTCCATGCTTCTCACGATCTTGGCTCTTCGCAGCACCGTTGCAGCGGCATTTCCTGATCTCAAGGAAGGAGACGTCCTTGTGCAAAGCCTTGGCGGTCAGCTCTTCCACTCAGATGGAAAAGCAATCGCAAACCTCTTTCCTGCTGTCAACCATGAAGCACGAGCAGAATATATGGGCGACATTCCTAAATCTCTTGAGGTGCGCTTTACAGTTGTTTCCTGAGCCCAAAGACGTGTAACTGACAAAGGTCTATGGTTGAAGTTCGATTAGCCTCTGATACAGAGTGCAACGCCAAGTGGACGACTTGTCTTCCATGCACCACTCAAATCCCACGCCTTACTCCTAACGACCCCTGAACCTGGCAACAGCTTTCGAGCGATTGGTATGACCGTCGACGACTCGGGTCAAACCTCCTACTTCCGCTCCACTGGCACATTTCACGTTCCACGAGGTCCGTCAAAGCAAGAATTCAGTTGGCTCACTCCTCGTGACTTCCACGATTTCGAATGGCAAATTACCATCCCTGCCAACGGTCATGATCCCGATCTGTTCAACTTGCGAAAAGTATCAATCTCTTTCGCCGATGGCACTCAATACAAGAGTAAAGTTGTGGTGCCCCCAAACCACGTCTCCTTTCGGCCGCTCGGTCCAGCTCCTGTCTTGAGCAGGAACATTTATCCGATCGATGTTCGGAACAAAGTTTTGGCTGGAAGGCCAGCAACAAGCAATGATGGGATTGTTGAATGGTCCGATGCGCCAAATTGGACGGATGAGGAGAGGGAAGGAATCGCTCGAGCTGCAAGAAGGAGCGCTGAAGACCAATCAGACGGGGCTTCAACTTCGAAGTGAGACTTCAGCTAAGGTGTACCTACTCTATTTAGCATCTCTTACTCATCAGCGATGAAGGTTTGACGCTTTTGGCGCTTCTCACAATTCATCTAGGGCTCCGTAATACAGTTTGCACTTCTCACGCCATTGCGTCAATGGCAAAAATTGTCATTCTATACCCATTTTCACCTGTCTGTGGCTACTTCCAATGTCTTGAATGTGTTGTTCTCGATCGCAAGAACTGATTGTCACTGGTTGCGAGGAGGCTGCAAACATTCTTGAAGATTCTTTCTCACGCCTCTGACCATTTTTGCTCTCAATAGATCGAGGCACCTCGATCGGCCCACCTTGACTTGACATCATCAACGGGAGTTGTCACAGTTTGATCTAACCGGCGGCGTTCTCCGTTTGGGCCATCCGGGGTTTGAGATATATATATGAAGATTCACTGCTGTGCATGCTGGTTTTCTCGCTCATACCCTCACCATCTTGCCTCGCCACAATGAAGTTTGCTTGTTTTGCCATCATCTGCGTTGTTTCTGCCATAAGAAGGGTGCTCGCTTTGCCGCTGCCTCCTCCCCTCAGTAGCGAAGCGACTATAACCGACGCTTTTTATCGCCTAGCCAGGACTGATACCAATGCGTTCCTCGAGCATATGTACCCTCATGTACCTGCCGAGCAAAGGGCTGATGTTGGTGTCATTCCTATTACACTTCGAGTAAGTAATTGTTTCACCCTGCTCATGTGCTTTCCTCTTTGCTTTGCTCGCTCGTGTGCTCACACTTGCCCTTCAATTCTGACAGAGCCTCGTCCAAGGAGCAGACCCTGACCGGCGGCTGGTATTCAAAGCACCACCCAGAGGACATGCTTTGCTTATGACCACGCCTGTATCATTTCCTCCAACCGATGTGCGTGCGATTGGAATGATTACCGACAACACTGGCAAGACTTCATACTTCCGCTCAAGTCCCTTCACACCTCCTTCAGGCGGCAAAGTTGCTCACAGAGTTGAGCCTGTACACATTGATCGCGCAAGTGGGAAAATCACAATCCCACCTCGTGACTATGACAGACTCCTCTTCGGATCTCGCAAAGTCTCTATCGCTTTGAATGACGAAATTCGGTACAACAGCAACAAAGACGTCGCGCTCAGCCACGTCTCTCTGCGACCTCTGGGAACACAGCCCGTCTGGGTGAGGACGAGAGTCTATCCCGAGAAACTAATAGATGAAATTCTCGCCGGCAGACCAGAGGTCGCTTCAACATCGGCAGCGGGGAAAGGACACAAAGTGGGCAATAAAGAAATCCAAATTGAGTGGGCCGATACACCTAACTGGAGCAGCAAGGAGCAAAAGGCTATTGCAAAGCTCGAGAAACAAAAGCTGACCGCTGGCAAAGGCAAAAGTCCCATGTTCGATTGGCGGAAGTTGTGGCGAGGATCTAGCTCGAAGCGTCTTGGCGGCGCAAGCCAAGACTGAGTGTCCGCGAGAGTTGAGCTGTCAATTAGCGCAGCGGCAACTTTTTCGTCTGCTGATCTTGAGTCCAATAGTTACCGTCAGGGCAATCTCACTTGCTTTCGATTTGCTCACAATGTCTGTATCAGATGATAGTGTGAACCCGGATGACGTTGTGTAACAGCTGATCAAGTTGTTTGTGATCGCCAAACTGCACCTTCTTCATCTTGTTGCTGGGAAAACTGGCAAACAAATCCCCACAGTTTTAGGACCCGCCAATCATCTTCGCTCCGATCAACACACTGGCCATTGTCGCACTTGCCGACATCCGTGCAGCACAAGCTTGGACAAGATGATGTATATAAACAGCCATATCGTTTGCTCCTGTGTCGTGGCTTGACTGGCATCAAGGCCCTCCCTTCCCCCCTCCTCCTGAATTGACGAGAATTACGATCGAAATGCATTTCGCTCTCTTCGCCATCCTCCTTGTCCTTCTTGGTGTCAGCAATGTCGTCGCTCCGCTGACTCCCATCCCAGAGGACGCTGTACACACCATCATCCCAGTATACAACGATGTTGCAGAGGACATCTATCGACCGCTCGCCAATGAGTATGCGGACGTCCCTGCGGATCAAGTTCAACACATTGGTCATTTCCCTAAGACGCTTCGAGTGAGTTTCCTTTTTTTTACTCACTTGCGCAACGGTGTACTATCCACTTACAATTTTGTCTTTGTTTTGTTTTGCAGGCTCTGCTTCGAGGCGCCCAGCCGGACGGAAGGCTGATCTTCCAAGCGCCACCCCCATCGCACCCTCTCCTTATGACAACGCATTATAGCTCCTTCCCGATGAACAAGATCAGAGCCATTGGCGCTGTCACCAATGATGCTGGGAAGACGTCTTATTTCCGCTCTCGCCCTTTTACCCCGCCCAAGATTCTACCTGAGTTTCGAGGAATTTCTGAACCGTTCTCCATCACCCCGGACATGAAAAAGATCACTGTTCCCCCTCCCGACTACGACGGCGGATTCTATGGCACTCGTAAAGTCTCTCTTACGTTCCATGACGGTGCAAACGTGGACAGCAAAGAACCGATCAATCTCGCCCACGTCTCGATTCTGCCGCTAGGAGAACAGCCTTTCCCGGTAATGACCAAGGTCTACCCGCTGGAGCTTTGGAAAGAAGTTGTAGCGGGAAGAAACGAGGGTGTGGGAAAAGGGAAGTGGATCGAGTGGTCGGATGGGCCCAATTGGAGTTCTCCAGTGTCAAAGTGGAAGAAGCTGTGGAGAGGTTCTTCGAGCTCAAAGCGTTTTACTGGCGCTGAAGAGGAGCAGTGAGAGGCGTAGAAATTTTTGGCTATTGCACTCCTTTCTTCACATCATTTGGTCGTTCATCGTTATATTTGACATTGCCATCGATTGAGTTGCATTCCTATGACATTGGACATGAGCCATACTTGCCAATATTGTGGTGATAGACGACAACCGGAATGACGATGTGGCTTCATGAAAAGAAAGATATGCTATATCGAGGCCGTCATCGGCAAAAAGCATGCATCTAACTTGCGACCCTCGGTGGCGTCATATGACGCATTGCCGTTTTGGCGTTCAATGCTTCGTACCACCAAAGTTGATGACTTCCTTCCTCGGCGATGACAACATTCAATCGCATAGCACTCTTGCTCATCTGTCTGTTTCGCATCACCTTTTCCCACAACATGACGACAGCTCGCAGAAGCGTTTCCACAATGATCAGCCGGAAAGACGCCGTAACAAGTACGACTTCAGCAAAAAAGAAGGACACCGTAGCTTCGTCGCTTCCGCAGCCAGCCCCAATGAAAAGTGGCAACTAAGCATGGCGAGAGCTGCTCAGTGCAAAGGTCGTTGTCAACAGTGTGAGCGAAAGTGTTAGCCACTGTAAAGTGGCGACGCTGTAGAACCCACAAATCGCATGTAGCCCTTTTGTTGAGTTGTCGAGTTGTTTTCACCTTTTGATGCGCCGTACCTGAGTCGGATGGGTCATTGTGCGTATCACTCACCCACCTTGCTCCACCTTTGCTACATGCTTCAGCCGAAGATTATTCAAGTTCTCAGCCCTCATACTTTCGCTGAATGTATACTGCTCTTCGTATTGTCTCGCATCGTTGGACGAGTTTGATCGGGTGACAAGATGCAAAAGCTTCTATTTGCTCTTCCTTTCATCCTGTTGCTAGCAGCAACGCTTCTATTTGATACAGTGCTAGCTCCTTCTCCGCCGGAACAGCTACTCGACGTCGCCCAAAAGGCTCTCAAAAAAACCCAAAGCTCAGTGTCGAATGCAGACCTGGACTCCGATCTCGCTGTACGCTTTCCTCACATCCCCCCAAATCAACGACCTTTACTTGGCGATGTGCTACCAGCAATCGATGGGCTCATACAAGGTATTTCGTCAGAGTCCAAACGAGTGTTTTCATCCGCTCCACCAGCGGAGCATGCTTTGCTGCTGACCAAACTGGTTGGTCGGGGTAAGAGGGTTCCTGCGTACACATCGCTCTCTACTCCCGCCGCAAAGTCGTCAACTACCACAGTGCGAGGCGTTGGAATGATCACAAACAGCAACGGCAAACAGTATTACTTCAGAACAAAGCCGTTCAATCTACACCCTTCAACAGCTTCCCTTTCCTCCTCGAAAGGTCAAAAGATTTCTTTTACCATTCCTTCATACACCCCTACAGATAGAATAACGTTGAATCACGCAACACTGAGACCTTTAGACAGCAGTGCAATAATCTTCCCTCCCCCACAGCGCAAAAGGCCAGGTGAAACCGACGTCTACCCAGAAGAGCTCCTACAGCAGATACTTAGACCGAACACCGATCCAAGTCGTAAGAGAGGCTTGGTAGAATGGAGCAAAGTCCCCAATTGGTCAAAGGAAGAAAGGAGGAAGGCAGGGAAGGAGCTCGATGAAGACAGGGCTGGTTGGACTAGGTTGTTCAAAGGTCGCGTCATGTAGCACAATGCTGTTGTGCAACTTTCCGAACACACGAACGCACGTTTATTTGTAAGACCTGAACAGGATTAGGTCGCAGAGAGGGCTGGGTATCTATACATTGAGCTTTGAGCGTTGAGCGAGTGAGTGAAGTGAAAACAAATTTCAAACTGCGGAGCAGGGGAGGAGAGGCCTGTCAAAGGAATTCCTCTCGATCAAACGAACGAATTGAGTGTGTATTGTCTAGTGATGAATGGTGACTGACTTATGCAGCCGTGATCGTCTGTGCGGTCCTCGGCCTGGTCTGCTGCCTGGGCGGCGGGGCAGGCAATGCCTTCCACATTTCCTGTTCCTTTCCTCTGCCTGCTTCAACAACCCCACCAAAGTTAGCCAACACTTCGCGAGGAACGATCTTTCCCACCTCGTCCGGTCCCATCGAATGCTGCTGGCTGAAAGCTCGAACAGTCGAGATTTGCTCTCTGGTGGGATACTGAGATTCCCCCCATGCATCTGCGGTAAATGGTCGCCTGAAGCCGTCTCCACCGAGTCCCGCTTCGATGGTTCGGCTTCGCTGCCTTCGTTGACGGCCGGTGTCAGCGGCAAAGGAGGACGGGGTGAGGATGGCGCCAGTGAAGGATTTTTGAGGTCGAAGCGATTGCTGAGACTCAACAGCAGTGTTCGTACGGGCGAGGTATTCCGCTTTGATCGTTTCGGAAGCTGTGGGTGGGCGGCTGGAGGTAGAGGCGCTGTTACCGTTGCGAGGCTGCGAGGAGAGGAGACACTTGATAGGAGCGCCGCGACTGGAAGAAGAGGCGGAAGAATGCATCGACGTACTCCTCTGTCTGTCCGATGCTGGGCTATGTAAGCTCGTCCGGATGCCAAGTTGCTGCTGCGTTGAAGTCGCAATATGTCCCTTTGCGCTAGCCTGAAGCAAAGCAGGGTCAATCTTAGTCTTCCTGGCCAACCCAGCGGGCAAACTGATTGGGATCAACTTCCTGCCATTGATCATCATCGGCTTGGCCATCTGAACGCTGCCGGAGCTGATCGATGACTTGGCACTCAGCGACTGCATCGAAGCTTTCTCCTGCAAACGTCTGCTGGCATCAGCTGCACCCATGTCCAGCTGCAGAGCGGGCGCATTGGGTCGAAGGTGACGCTGACCGCCAAATTGTGCCGAGACAGGAGACGCCTGCAGATGCAGCCGAGCGAGTGAAGTATCCGCGTTGATGGTGTGGCCATTGCCAGAGTCGCGACCTGGAGTGGTTGGCTGGGAGCAGAAGCTAGAGTCGGCCGAAGTTACACTACGGCTAGTCTGTCGAAGCGGGATGTTGTAGTTGCTTCCGATAATGCCGTTGTTACGACGAACAGGAGACGCAGGAAGCTGTGTCTCAACGCCTAGCTGCTTGTTCGAGTGGCGTGATGAGGCTGGTGAGGCCGCAACAGTGGCGCTCACATCCTCGTAAGGGTGTGATGCAGAACGAGGCGACTCGATGGAGCTTGCAGCCACCGCCTTCGACGCCAAGGTCGGCACCATTTGTTTCTTGACAAGGTTCAGCAGACGCGACTTGCGGGCGCGTTCAGGATTGAGCAGCGTAGCTGAGCATGAGAAGCGGACAGGGATGAGACGGCGACGGTCCGGATAAGGGCCATCCTGCTCGACGCGATAGACAAACTTCCAAGCCAGTCGACCTTTGCGTTCATAACCAGACACTTGTTGACTGCCGAGTGTTTTGAGTGACAGTGCTGCCTGACGTGTCAACAGATCCGCCTTGGTGTCATCCCCAACAGTGAGATGCTTGAGCAGTGCTGAGCCTTCGGACTTGCGCGATACGTCGAATGAATAGGCTTCGACGCGCATCTCGTCGGACGGTCCAAACTCGAGTGTTCCGGATTGTTCGGCCTCTTGATCCTTGTCGCCACGCGACTTGGGTCGCTTTGGAGTCAGAGTACGAGCTACCTCAGTCCCCTCAACGAGCTGCTCCGGTCTTCCGAAAGGATCGTAAGCGAGGTACATCATGTTGATCCGGACAGCACGACCGTGATCCTGCTCGAGATGGAGTGTCAGGCCGGCGTTGAGATACGAAGCCCATCCTGCTCCTCCCGATTTGGCAGCATTGGCGGTGCCGCGACTCTTGGGTCGAGGGAAAGTGGTGGTAGTCCTGGGTGTGACTGGAAGTGAGCTGTTGGTTGTGGCTGGAGAGCTCGCTGAGCAGATCGAGGAGCCTGGTGTGGGTTGCATCGAGTTGAGTGGCGAGTGCAGCCCGGAGCTCGATGCAGAGACTTGACTAGGGTGACGCTGTGGCAAGCCAGCAGAGCCCATACCTGAGGCCAACAGAGGTCGTTGAGCTGAAGCGGAGGCAGCACCGATACGGGCAGCGTTTTCGACGGCTGTGTGCATGTTGATGACCTCGGATCGGTCCGACTCGCCAAGTGTGCGGGATCGGAAGCGTCGGCCAAAGAAGGGTGCTCGTCCGTCCGTCTGTGATGTTGAGGGACGACGATTTTCAGCTCCTTTGCCGAGCTTTGCGGGAAGAGCAGGCACAGGAGGCTGGCCGTGCAAAGCTTGCTCCGAGGGGAATAGCGAAGATGCGTCGAGTCGTAGCTTTGGAGTCGAAGCCACCCTAGCGCGCAAGAGTCTGGAAGTAGCAGACTTGCTGGCAGCCTCAACCTTGTCGGCGAAGGCTGATGGCCTCGATGCTGACTGTGTTGTCGGTGAAGGCACGGGCCAGGAACCGGGCGTCGTGTTGTAAGAGCACACCTCGTAGCGCACAGGCTCGGTAGGCGATACCATGGGAAGCAAAGGGGGCAAGGGTCGATTTGCGAACGTGTTGGATGAGACTTGGTTTGCTTGACTGTAAACGTCGGCGGTACTGGGCCGACGACGAACCTCCCTAAGGTGATCAGCACGAGTGGCAGTGAGAGAAGAGTTGAAGCTGGGGAAGGAAGGGACGGAAGGAATGCTCAGAGTGTCGGTCTTATCAGAAGATGAAGTGTTGCGCTGGCCCTTGGGTGTTACCGAGGTTTCGTTTTGCAGGACCGCGGCTACAGGGCTCGGTGTCAGGAACGCATCTGCCCTGAAAGCTTGATCGGTGACAATGGTGGGCGGAAAGGCATTGACACTAGGAAGCGAGCCTTCGGCGCTCCATGCTGATGCCGCATCGGATGACAAGCTGGGCTGTGTCGAGGCTTGAGAGCGGGAACAAGAAGGAAGCGAGTCTTGGTGGGAAAGCTCGCTTCCGTTTCTGCTGGCAGGAGAGCGCTCAAAGCGGTGCTGCTGCCGCTCGTCACCGAATGTGCGTACATTGGCTGATGATGACGAGCTAGTGGGTGTGCCTGAGTCAGGCGAGGGCTGCACGGTGTACTCTTTGTCAAAGAAGCGATAGGCGCGACGATAAAGCTCCGTGGGGGCTTGAGCTTTTGTACCTTGCATGCGGCCGGCCTGGGCCTGTTGTGCGAAGGGGTCCGAGTCCTGCTGCATAGATGAAGCTCGCGAAGAATCTGACGTAGTATCATCGGAAATGGCCGATGATTTGCGCGGCACCGACAGACGAGGACCAAAAGTGCCATTGGATGCCGAGCTCGGCAGGTGAGGGTGAGGTTCGTCGATGGTGTCTTCGGAGAAGCGCGACGAAAGCACACGTTGCTGAGCCGCCCCACTTGGTGGCTGGTAGGGAATCTTGGAGATAGGAGAATTTGACAAGGGCGTGTTCTCGTCGATGGTGCCAATGTTGAAGGAAGGAACACGACTTGGAGAGCTGCCGCTAGAACCAGAACCAGGAGCTCGCGGAGGCGTTAGGCGAATGCTGTCTGGCCTTCTCGGATACTCGTCAGGAATGTCGATGCTGAGCCTGCCAAAATCCATCGACACTTGACTGGAGCGGGCCGAGTATCGTGAGATCGAACCGGCAACCGAGTGACCTCGTAAAGAGTACGGGTCGAAGCCATCTGATGAAGGTTGAACACGGGAGTCAAGGCAAAAAGGAACCTCGGCTGAGCTCCATAGCGTGGAGATGCTTCCTGCCCTTGAAGCAGCACGGGACATGCCAGCGTCCATAGCGTGGCTCTCTGCGAATGATGTTCGAGACATGACTGAATGAGACGAAAGACCGGGACGGGAAGGTGTATGTATAGAGAACGATGAGAAGGTCGTGCGGTCGATCCGAGGTAAGGTGATCTACAAAAGGTCGGACGATTGATATGGCCAAGATGAGGTAGGTGCTTAAGGATGGCAAACCCACATGCCTTGAAGCGTGGCGGAAAGGAAGATCGACCTAGTTGTGTTGGGACTGGTGCGAGCTGGTGGCGCAGTACAATTGTTGGTCAGACTGTGCGTGAGTGTGTGGTTGGTGTGGGCTGTGGTATACCTAAGCTGTGCTTGGCAGCCAACAACGATGGCAAGCTTGTTATGGGTAGACGGCCGAGGTCCAAAATTAGGCTGTGTCTTGCAATTGTTGCAAGTAATGAGTGGGCTCGGTGAGCAGGAGTGCAAGCAGAGTGGACGGGCGAGCTGCTAGATGGTGGGTCGATCGAGTTACTGGAGTTGCAGCGAGGTTGGTGGGAGTACAGAAATCGCCAGTAAGTATGTGATCGTGCTCCGTGATGCTCCTGAGAACGAAGATTATCGTAGAGAAAGTGAGAGGCTATGAGACAAAGCAGATGCAAAAGAGAGTAGAGTCAAGACCGGGAGAACAAAACGAATGGTGGTGGTTGTGATGAGGACGATGATGATGACCTGAGAAGAGAGGAGCAAGAGGGATGAACTATGGGGAAGGTAGACGAAGCAAGGTAAGATGAAGGAGCGGAAGGAGCAATGAGACGTGACGAAGGCAGGAAGAGGTGGGGCCGGGAAGAGCCTAGCAGCTGCAAGAGAGAACGATGTCCAAGCGAGGTGAGGTGAAGGATCAAGCATTGGCCGACACCAGGAACAGGATGGCGAGCAACGAGAAAGGAAAGCAAGGAGTCGTGGCAACGTTCATCATTCTAGCTCGAGACTTCAGGTACGTAGGGCACAGCGTGGGAAGCGCATTTGGTCCAGGTTCGTCATTCATTCTGTTTGGTAGCGACGGGATGTGCATTGTCCCTGGCCCGCTCTTGGATATGTGAGAGCCAGCAAGGCGTGGATAAGAGCGAAAGAATGGCCGCAATATGTGGCAGGCAGAGAGCAGTGGCGGCAAATGAATGGCGTCGAGGAATGTTGGTCTCGAAGCTGAGTCGAGTTGAGGAGGAGAAGAGGAGAGATTAACAAAATGGCACATTGAATAGGCTGCACTGCAATGCATGTCAAACTACACGCACATGGAGCGCACACGCGAGACATCTCAAACGCAGTCTACTATGATCAATGCTGAGCCACAGACTACGCCAGACCAGCGCAAGGTGACAGTTGAGGAGCAGCAGCAATAGATGCAGCGGTAGTGCCGATTCAAACCTTAAGTGTGTGAGTGTGCGAGAGTGTGAGAGTCTTGTGTGATTCAAGGGGTCGACTTGCTTCTTCTTCAAAGGGGGCTTTGGGGATCGGTTGGTTTCTTTGTCGGAACAGCCGCTTGTGCAGCATCTCATCCAGAAGGGATCAGCACAGGAGTCAAATATCGCCTGAGATCCGATTCTCCTCTTATTTTTGCCGTTTTCTAGCTCAGCTGTCACAACGCGACGGAAGCGTTCCGAATCCGACTCACAGTTCTTCTTCCCAGACTCGCTGCAAAGCATATTGTGTTCGAACTGATCTGCATACTGTAAGCAATTGTTCAAGATGCGGATGCTGCAAAACTGTGAAACCATGCAAGCAAAGTTGTTTCCAATTGTACCAAAAGAACGGGTAGGCTTGGTATGCGAAGTCCTCAGAGCTGCAAAAGAAAGTCGCGTACAAACAGAAGCGAGGCGGACAGCAGCACCAAGCAGATCTCGTTTCGAATTCCGACGCAGACACAGCCGCTCCCCTCACAGCGTCCTCCCTCTTAGATCTCCAGGAACGCGCTCGCATACTGCCATTGATCTCACGCTCGATGTCCAGCAACATTTGTACCGGCATCGCCTTCTGAGCTCGAGCCTCTTGAGTCATTGTGGGACAGTCGCTTCCGATGCGTCAAGTTGGAAATTGATGGGTGAGATCGCCAGCGGAGACAGTGGAGCGTCCAAGCGTGCGTAAGCGGAACGGCAAGGGGCCAAATTGTTGCTTGCCGCCTTTTTCATACAGCGATGAGGTCTACGACACTTCCTTGAGCTTGCTGAAGAGGCGTTTGACACTTTCTTTTTACGCATCGACGAGCTGCAAGGGTTCACCTTGAGGAATTAGACAGGCAGCCTTCTCAGAAATTTTTTAAAAGGAATAAATGCAGGTTGCCTCTTCGCTTAACCGCCTCCTGGCGTCGATCCTTTTTCCTTTCAGTAGACCTTACAGCGCATCCCACACTAACTCTCCCTCGCACCTCGTTGTGAGCTCTTCCGATGCGTTTCGAGCCAGCGAATCGAGTCTATGATGCTCTCAATCTTACGATTGCATGTGTCAAGGCGCGCGTGATATGTTCTTCCTCTGTGCTTTGCTTGAAGTGAAAGGCGTACTGTGAATATGCCAAGTTTGAGACAGAGGAAGCCGATCTCACATATGCTGCTGGCTTGAGGCTGAACATTAATTTAGTCTCATAGTTTTTCTGTAATCTTTCTACTAACTTGAGCGCCAATTCCTCTATATCCATAATTTCATCT
>JAXQGJ010000418.1:0-16185 GCA_037039655.1 Pseudozyma sp. M118-08B | reverse complement strand
ATGTACGGCAAGCTGCGATACTTCGCTGATACGCTGAAGGACAGCAAGGATGATTTCATCCTGTACGCATTCGATGGCGTACGGATTCATAGTCGGCCAATCACGCCAGCCTCGATCGTGGGTAAGTACGTGCTGAAACCCTTCTGTGGACCAAGGGATGGTAGTATCTTGCAGGTAAGCTTGGACACGGCTCGAAAGATGATCGCTAGGCAAAACATTTTCCCACCATCGATTGATAGCGAAGTCACCCTCCTTGATCGCAGGACTGCCCTGGCGCTTCTGGACACTTGCTGCATCGTCTATCCGGTTGATCTTAGCCTGTCAGCATGTAAAACGACGTCAGTATGAGTTCAATGGCCAAGCAAAACAGAACGCGTCACAGAGAGCGACTTACCATTGTGGCGGAGCGAGAAGGCGTAGCTGGAGCTTTGACGGTAGACATCTTGGTATAGAATTCGTCAAGAAAGGGGGCGAGAGGGCCGATAGGGGAGGAACAGCTTTCGACAGATTAAGTCTGAATAATGGAAGGAAGGATGGAGCGGACAAAGCAGAAAAAGATCTAGCTTTTATACGCTCTTAGCACCCACCTAGACAAGTTCAAATGAGATTCTACTCAACTGAGCCTCACTTCATATGAGGTCTCTCCGTGTATCTCATCATTGAACAGATCGGGTCGAGACGTGCGCTTTCTTCTGCTGCGCTTCTTACTCTTTGGAGTGGGCGCACAAATGCGCTCGGAAAGTAAACATTGATTTGTATTGAGACAACCAGGATGCGACAACAAGGACGCTACATGAATGCTTCGGACTATACGACAAAGCGACAAGGCTACAACCTCCATGAGGCTTTCATCGTCGATGCAACTAAGGATAATCTTCGATCCTGAGCTTGTCGAGCACCTCGGCTTCCCTATCACCGAATTTGTAGTATTCAAGCTTGGTTCCATCAGCAGAAACCACATATTTGAGTCCGGCTTTGTACCTTTGAGGGTCAATCTCGGGAGGATAGTATCCGCAGTGCTCCCAGTCCAACACCGCTTTGACCTTCATTGTGTCCGGATCAACGATGATATTCCCCTCGTGCAAGTCTCCGTGGCAAAGTGGGTAACCTTCTTCGTGGTTCTCGACGAACTTGACAGGGGCGCAAATGTTGCGATATTTCACGATCGCGAGAGGAAAGCACGGCGCAGGAGCAAAGCTCTTGATTGTAGGCGAGCGAAGCTTGGCGAGCTCTTCGACAAAGCCGTCAAGCTATTGGATGATCTTTGCTTTGTCGTTGGCGTCTTCGATCTTGTCCATCGTTACTCCTTCCACATGTTCGAGGCCAAGGTAGACGCGGTCGCCCTCATCGATGTAAAAGAGAACGTTGGGCACGGGGATGGTGGTGTGCTTGGCGACGAAGTCGATTGCAGCTTTCTCGTTTCGCATGCGATTAGCACAATCGATAGGGCCGTACATCTTGTGAGTGGATGAGTTGACCGGGAACTCGGCGAGAGCCATATTGCGTTTGACAAAGCAAGGTTTACCAGCGACAACGATTTCATGGTAGACTCTCGAGTTGGAGCGATAATGCTCAGTTGTAGGCAACGGTCTAATCTGGAGCATGATGTTTGAAAGCAATTGCGTGGTAGCCAGCAGAAAGCCAAGGCAGCTGGAGAGACAAGCGGGTTGATTGAAGGGGAGAGGAAGACAGCATCAGTATAATTGGATCAGCTCGAGGTTAGATGAGATCAGGCCTGCGTATGCTAACCCTTGAAGATGATGTCGGGAGGTTGAGAGGGTATGGAAAGAAGGAAGGGTGGAAAGGGACGAAAAGAAAGCTCGGTGAAGTTATATCTGACCTCCCGCTCTTGCGTCGATGGCTCAGTTCAAAAGAGAGCTTCGACTTGACTGCGTTTTCTGCGCATTTCATTTGCGCAATCGACTCAAACCTTATCGTGTCTGCGTAATCTCTTTGGCGCACAAGTCCCGCCTAGCCTAGACCGTCGTCCCTGCATGCAAGTGCGAAGCGCTGCCGGATCCTTCATTGTGCTTCCCGACAGTGATGCGATATTCGAGAGGACCAGATCTGATTACATTTTGGAGAAGCTGGGCGAAGCTCCAAAGGGCACACCCCGGCAGATTTGTTCCACTTGCTTATTTGGAATGTACGCGATCAAGCTACCTGTACTGCCTTCATGCACCAGTCGCTCTCGATGGCGTCATGGTCTGTAACGATGTAAAACGATGCCTAGAGTTGAAGAAAGACTCAGATCGTAGAAAGGTTACGTCCATGACTCAAAAGGTGAAGGATCGAACAACGAGTCCCGACCTACAGGCACGAGGTTGACGTGTCTACTTGTGAAGCGTGGCCACCGCTCTTTCAGCTCCCTTGGCTTCTTGCCTCCTTCCACTAATCCAATCAAACGAAACAAAGAGCCGCTTTCCTGCTGCAGAGGGATTTTCTGCCAAACGTACATGATGTACTGGGGACCTCTCTCAACTTCCATTTTCCCATCGTTGATGGTGAAAGTCATTGGGGTCCTTTCTCTCTGCTTTGTAGCAGAAACTGGAACCAAGAAGATGTCCGAACTGAACTGTTGGAATTTTGTCCATCTGGTTCCGTAAGCTTCGTGGATGAGGCCAGGGGTCAGTCCGCTTCCTTTGTAAGGGACTGACCGCGAGGCTGTGAAGTGCCAAGCGCTCGACGCATAGGGGATGCCAACTTGGTCCAACGAATCCATTCTCTGCTGTTCAGTCATCTCTGGTGGAGGAGGGAAGCGGGCTCCTAAGTCGAGGGGCGCTGCTTGTTGAAGACGGCTATCCCAAACGCTCTGAACATCTGCACTGCTTGACGTGCCCAACACCTCTGACGGTTCTGGAACTGGACGAGGCGACCAATGTGGAAAAAAGGCTGCGTTGCTTTTTGGCGTATGCCATCTACTACTGTCAGCTTGGCCATCGAAGGTTTTTGGAGTGCGCGAAGATGCATCAGAGAGACCTGCGTATTCGAAGAGGCCATGATCGGCTTCAGCAACAGGATGGGTGATAGACGGGTGATGAGAAATATCGATATCCAGAGGCTCGCCGTAAGTGTTGTAGTGAGCTGCAGCTACGTCGTCGTCTGCCAAGCGGGCAATGTTTTCCAACGCCATCCGTAGTTCAGGGTTGAGCGGCGACGGCGCATGGCAGACGCTCACACATACCCAGAGTACGATCAGACTGAGGGGTGCGATTGGCATGGCGAAGGTCGAGCACTCGTTGAAGCAGCGTGAGTCATGTAAGAGTGAAAGTGGACACGATTGAAAAAGGACCTGGTGCGCTGCGAGTGTGCCACAAGGCTTCTTTTGGTGAGGAGTCTTCTGCCCGGCTTGAAGTCGAGTGGGTCTTGACAAACTGTACCCACCTTCATTTCTGCTCAAGGCGGCATTCTACCCGAAAGCTGACAACAGCCTACGTGTCGAAGGACTCACCCTCAAGGCCTCTTCACAACACTCTCAGCTTTTGCATGAGATGCTGAGTATCGTCAGCATAAGGTCAGTGGAGCCCTTCATAATTTGTGTTTCATGCGAAAGAAATATGAAAAGATACTGAATGCCAGATGGCACAGAAAGATACTAGCACTTCTAAGCATCGAAGGGCTCTAGAGGTGAACGATCAATCATAGAGTCGCGACCAATCGGTTCAAGCCCAACTCGCTTCGTCTTATACGTCTTCCACTTTACAAGTAAGTCCGCTGGCTTGCGACCTCCCTCGACCATTCCTACCAAGCGATAGACTGAACCCTCTTGAAAATTTGGTTTCAGCCGTTGCCAGACGTATATATGGTACTTTTTGTGTAGCTGAGCCTCCATCTTCCCTTCCGTGATGGTGTTGACCGTAGGCTCTTCAAAATCTGTAGCATGCAACAAAAAAATGTTGGGCTCAAACTGTCGAAGCTTCGTCCACCTCGAGCCGTAGGCTTCTTTGATGAGACCGAGAGTGAGCTGTGCCCCTTTGTAAGGAAGCAAGGTCGACTCCGTTTGCGGGTAAGTACGCATGTTAAATTGGCTTCCGACCCTTCTCAGGATGTCGATCCGTTCTTGACTCGTCATTAGCGGCGGAACGCGATACTGAACGGTAGAAGGAGCGGGCTCTTCATGCCGAAGGAAGGGCTCGCGTCGGTCAAAGACATAGTTGCTTGTGCTTGCGCTGGGCCCATACCTCGCGGACGAGTGTTGAGAGGTACCACCTGGTCGTTGAAGGTCAGGCATCATTTGGACGTCTGGCGTCATGGGCGGAAACGGCTGTGTGAAAGGATGCTCGTGCTCAGATGAGCGGAAGATTACAGGGTGTTGCGAAGTCATGTCGTCGAAATTCCAGCTAGGGTCCTGCTCTGCAATAGGATGGGTTGCGACTGGGTGATAAGAATCATCAAATTGGAGAGGCTGGTTGGAAGTCAAGTAATGATCTGCTGCTGCATCGTCCTCTGCTAAGCGAGCGACCCTTTCGAGTGCCGCCTGTAAGTTTGAATCGAGCGTTGGCAGTGCATGACAGAGGCTCGAAAGTGCCAGCAAGCCGTCCACGATGCAGGTGAGCGTGTTCATGTTTGAGCACAGCCCCGAAAGAAGAGACAGTATGAAGGAAGAATGGAGGTTTGATGGAAGATTGAAAGGGTGATCATTCAGTGGGGTCTTCCCACTCACAGTATGTCGTACATGCCACGAGGTGCCAGCAGAGTGTCACTGCGTTGCCTTTTGCTGAAGATTCTTTTGTCCAAACCTGTTGTTGCATGGCACTCACGCTGTGTCCCGCCTTCATTCGTGGGAGGAAAGGCTTGACCCACGCTGCTACCAGCAAAGCACCAACGAGCACTGTAACCTGAGAGGGGCACAAACAACAATTCGATTACGTATCTATCAGCGTTTCGCAAAGCCTGGTGTGTCTTTCCGGTGGTGCAATTCGTATGGTCTGGTTCATCAAGAGACCGAACGAAGGTGAGTAATAGCTGGAAGTGATGACAATGAAGACAGTGAAGAAGAACAATGTCGGTACGCTATGCCTGTTCTGCCTCTATGAGAGGAGAATAATGGATGAAGGAGTCCGTGCCGATGGGAGTCATCCCAACTCGTGCGGTTCTGAAGCCTTTGTAGCTCAGAAGGGCATCCTTCAACATCCTGTCTGATTCGATCAAGCCGACTAGACGGTAGACTGGACTATCCGGATACACAGCTGGATATTGTTGCCAAACGTACATTAGATAGGCGTTACTTGCTTGTGGTCGCATGCCTCCAATTTCGCGGGTGGCGATCAGATCCCTCTTTGCTTGACCAGCAGGTACAAGGAAGATATCCGGCCTCGGATGAAACAACCTTAATAGCGCCCTGCTATCACCAAACGATTCCTTGATCAGTGCAGGGCTGAGCTCTTCGCCCGTATAAGGATGCACTTTGGATCCTGTCTTTTCTCCTTTGCTTCTTTCAAAGAGATGACCGATTGTTTTGAGAAGTTCCCGACGCTGCTCTTCGGTCATCGCGGGCGGGATCCTGCCTTTGAATGGTGTTGAAATCTGAAGACGAGCTTTCTTGGTGACGCGGCTCTGGTCTTCGATGCTCGCATGTGCTTGAGCGGCTGAACGAGAAGGGACGACTCCATGAAGGGTTTTCTTTTGTGGTTCAATCATTTCGATAGGCGGGTTTGAATGAATGTAAGCCGCCTCATTGCGGAGCGATGGTGCGGTGAGAAAGGCTGTATTGGAAGAAGTGAGACCTGCTTTAGCTGCATGGTCGGTGGACGCGTACTGATTCGCATCCAAGAAGCTTAAAGGATTTGTGATCTTGCTGAGTTCATGTTCATGATAGGACGAAGCTGGATGCGTATTGACAGGATGACGAGAAACGTCAAAGTTGAGCGGTTCGGTGGAGGTGCTATAGTGATGTTCTGCAGCAGTATCTTCGGCCATTCTCGCTATCTTCCTGAATGCATCTTGTAAGGCTGGGTTCATTTGAGGCGCCGCATGGCTGGTGCTTGAGCATACCAGGAACAAGAGACCGCTTAGGGCTATATTATGCATTTTGAAGCAACCAGCCAATATGGAGAAGCTGAAAATGGTCTAGTCTACGGTTAGAGCTACAACCTAGATACAAATCTTGTCCTTCTTATATGGGGTCAGAGCGGCCACGTTCTGGACTCAGGGCTAGAAATTCGTTTGTTCTCTGATTCTTGCAAAAGTTCATCCAAGCTGCGACTGACCGAAGCGGACGCCCACATTCGTTGTTAAGACTCGCGACAGAGTGTGGAAACCAGAGGGCACATGCTGACGAGACAAGCGTGATTTCACCCTCGCTTCATTTCACTTTACTGTAGGTCCCCGACGGACGCCTCACGGCCTTTATGTGAAAGCTGACAAGAATGCAATGTCCCATCCGCAGGGGTTGGTGACCCACTGCTAGGCTGGTCCTTTCGAGCAAAAGATCGCTTTCATGTATTCAATGTCAAGCCCGAGACACCGTTGCTGGCGGACACAGCGTGTTGGTGGGCCTGCTAGGCTTGAGACGCAGCCTCTTGCAGGCATCTTGCAGGCATCGCCCCAAAAGGCGACACTTAGTCGGAACCGTCTTGCAGACGGTTACTACTCAGGGAAGACGGTGCAATTGTATGCAAGCAGGTTTGTATCCAGCACTCATTAGCCGAGCTCCTGAATCGAAGGATTTCTGAGACAGTGTCGAAGGCATAAGACGCTCCGCGAGTGTCGCTCCGAAGACTCGATCTTTCCTTCAAACTGCACCGTGGCAAACCCCTTACATACGCTCACCATGATTGTAGTCTTCAAGCGACTTCTTGCCCTTGGAACGACTTTTGCTGCCGTGATGTGTACCCTGGCGGCTTGGAAGCTGAACGAAGCCACATTCGACACCGGCATGACTTCAAAAGCTTTCGACGACTACAAAGGCCGCTCATAAAAGCCATGGTGCCCACTACAGGCCTCTGGAGGATCCGTATCCGTACCACAACGTAGAGAACAATATCGAGCATCAGAATCGCGCCTTCAAGCTTGTTGAACAGAATGGAGCCCACAAGATCGGTCACCATTCCGATGCCGAGGGCCGTAAGTACACGTACTTTACGAGCGCAATCCGAGCAAACGACGAGCTCGGCAGAGAGATCGGCCTCAACAAGAAGGTCTGGCACGCACGTTAGATCTTTCCAGAGAAGCACGCTATGGCTGTGTGGAAATACAACGTAAATGGAGATCGTCGCCTTCTCAGTGTCAAAGAGTTTGCTGGCACGGCACCTGATTACGGGCTCGAGCCGCTCAAAGATGTCGTGAAGAATCCCATGGGTGGGAAAGGGGGAGACTCTGAAGAAGATCATACAAAAGGCGCACCTATGAGCCCTAAAACTACCTGCGTCTCTTCACTTCATGCTTTGTCTAGCTGCTCGAGCGCCTCAGTGACGTTGACAGTCGAATAAGTGTAGCAGCCATGACAACAATATCCAGGCCTTTCATGTTACAGCGTTTCATAGCATTGGCATTGAATATGTTTTTGCGTCTGATATCCGGTTCGATAATCTGGACGGGATGCTAATGTAAGGTGCGCAGTGAGAACCGAGCATGACAAAACGACTTGACTGAGCTGTGTAGAGATCTTCTCGGTGCAGATCAAGAAGAACGACAGCTACGCCGAGCAAGGTTCATCAGTGGAATCATTCTTGTCCTCTTCAACGAAGAAGAGTAGCTCCTTGTCGATTTGGTCTTCTTCGGCGTCACCGCTGCTGAAGATCCTGACTTCGCCAGAGCAGATTGGCTCGCCTGACAGACCTTCGACCTCGTAAAATCTGGCGTATACTCCCTGCAGCCCGCCTTCTTCGGCGCTCTCGGCGTAATAAACTTTAAGGAGTTGGTCAACATCTGCAGAAAATTCCGTCTTCTTGATCGCCTTGCATTCAGTGTACTTTGTCACTCTGGGGTCCGAAAATGGTAATCCCTTCTCGAGGAGCTTGAGCGGCTTTCCGCGTACGATAGGAGGCGATTTGGCCAGGTCAAAGAGCAGTGACCCGGTAAGACCTGAAACATACACTTTCTTGCCCTTGAAATGGACCTCGGGATTCGAACGCGGACCTGTTTGAGGCGACACTAGAAGCCTCTTGGCAACGCTGATGATAATTTCGTCTTTATCTTCGTCTTTGAAGGAGTAAGGTGCTCCGACAGGAAAATCCCAGACAGTAGAATCGGGAGTGAAGACATGCTGAAAGCCTGTAGTGGACCAAGGATGATCTTCGATGATCAGGTAGCCTTTGGTCTTAAAGACGGCATCCATGTGGCCCCCGTAAAGGCAGAACCACTTCCGGTGCACTTTACCAATGGTTGTGACGCTCTGAGCCATGGATACTGCATCCGCATTGCTTAAGGGGGACTTGCTGCTACCGCTCGTAGTACTGTTGACTTTTGTGTCCGCCTCGGTACACTGCAGTGGATGAAAAAGGAGGCTATGTCAGTGTCGAGAAGGAGATCCTGAAGCAGACAGCGATCGTTGGCGACGTACAGCTTTTGAGGGTGAACAGCCAGGCACCGGCACAGGAGCCTGAATAGTCGCCATTACCGCAACGATTGATGTCTGGTCGATAGGCTAAAGCTATACAAGCGATTGTGATGCTTTCGGTGAGAGAAGGGTGAGGAGATGTGAGGGGAAGAGGAGTCGATGCGAGAGCTTTCGAGTCCTTATATAGCTCATGGCTAGCGACTCCATGTTTGGCCTCAGCCCAGCTAGCCTCGCTGCATCAGCTCAGCGGACTGCACGCGGCTGCACCGACCAGAGACTGCAGAACGGTTGTTTTGTGACAGTCACGCTGGATTTGTATTCAAGAGGCGAATACAACACCTGGGTGGGCTGAAGACAGCCTCTCTATCGGAAAGGTGCCGCTCGCGCTCTGTTTAGTGACGTTGGAGCTTTCTTGGAGCACATCGACTCTTTCGGCCTCTGGCTTTGTCAGCCTAATTGTGTCAGGCTTAGTTCTGACCTGTAAAGGCTCGAGAGGATCTCCTTCTCCTCGTCAAGGGCTGTCAGTGAAGCCTTCGTACGTATGCAAGACGCTGCAAGACTGCCGCACGACCAGCTATTGTTCTTCGCAGCAGAGAGGCGACAGGTTGAAAGTCGGGATGTCAACAAGCTCATCAATTATCGACCTCTCGACATGCCAATCAACTCATCAACCCCCTCCCAAATTAAGCTGAAGCGCGCTCGCAGCATCCTCAAATGTCGGGCAGCTCATCAATCTGGCAGCGCCGCATGTCGGCCTAGTGTCAGCTCGCTCATCAACCTCCCTCTACCCCCACTTCCCACCATGCAGACCTTTCGTGTCTCAGCAGCACGAGGCGACACGTCAATTTGCGCGAAACCCTTTCTTTTTTTTTTGGTCCTTTTTTTCCGCCTGTGGCGCGTCACGATATCACAAAGGGCCCTTCTTTTCCCTTTCTTCCTCGGTTTAACCTCAGAGTAGGTCTTTGACAACGCGGAGCATGTGTCGCTGCGCTGATCAGTGAGTATGCAAGGTTCATGCGGGCGTGCATGCAATCTGTCCAGGGTCTGATCGGATGAGCCTGATCTGTCAACACCCTCCTCCATCGTCGTTGGGTGCCACCAGAAGGGCGTCGATCAGAACCCTCATCTATCACTTTGCTCATCATTGACAATATCGTCTTTCGACAACGATGATCAGAGATGTGACAGCTTATTAGCGATGGTTGGAGGTGTTGAAAGACATATAAGCTGCCCTTCCTGGGGTCAAGGTAGATGCTTTGGCCCCCATCGAATCTCAGACATCGTCTGGACTCCACTACATAGCTCTTATACACACACGTCTACTCATCTCTATTCTCAAGCTTTGACGAAGCACGATGTTAAATATCATCCAAGCCCCCCGCTATCCCTCTCCTACCGCCTCTTCCGCGCCTCAAGAGCCAATGATCGTTGTAGCGCGCTCCATCATCAACTCGTTCCCCTCTTGCCTGGCGCACCGTCGTACCGCGTCCTCTTCCACTTCTTCCACCTCTTCGTCGTACTTTAGCTCGACAAGCGAGAACGAGAAGTCCCCCCTCCTCCCATCTCAACCACCACACAAAGTATCTCACAGACCCAAACTTGGCTACGGCACCCTCTTCAACCGCAAAGAATCGCGCAAAGCCCAACCCAAGCTCTCCATCTCACGCCCCATCTCACACGAGCAAGATTGGTACTCTTTTTACGACGAAGTTGTCCCCCAACCCGCACAATCCACACAAACCGTAAAAGAGGTAGTTGAAGTAGCTGAAGCAGAGAAGGAGGAGGGAGAGAGGAGTATCGGTAGCGTCTACTCGACTCAAACGTGGGCTAGCGAGATGGAGAATGAGCTGAACCGTGTCGGAGCGGATGGAGGGGACGCTTTTGAGTTCGAGCGCGACGAGCGTTTGGGTGGTGTCGATCGCAACTCGACACTCAGCACGTTTGGGTCGAGTGAAAGGAGCTATTCTTTCTTCTAGTCCTCTCCCTCACTCATGTATATCATTGTCAATCGTTCGCACTCTGTATCATACGCTCCTCTCATACCCTTTCGGCTAGCAATACTTCTGACCATTCATATGAAACATTATGCAGCGTGGGAACACGACTGTGGGGTATCAAATCACGACGACGAAGAAGGCTTGAGCTTCTCCTTCAGCTTTGCAAATCCGCTCGGCTTGTCTTCTGTGTCAGCTCCGTCTCCTGCATCGACCTCCCTGTCATCTCCATCGCCACTCTTCTTCGACGATCCGATATGAAGCTTGTCCTTCATTCTCTGAGCTAGCGATGGCTTACCCTCCTCCTCCTCGTCCGATCCTTTGGCCTTGGTGCGAGTCTTTTCCTTCTTCTTCTTGTCCTGCTTCTTGCTCGATTTGGCCTTGCTCATCATCTTACCGTACTTCTCCATGCCTGCGAGCATCAATAGACTCTTCGAAAGCGTCACCTTGTCCAGGTTGACACCGCTGTCTTGGAGCTTCTTGACAAAGTACCTGAAATGCGCTGTACCCGCCCTGTAGTGCCCCGATAGTGGACTGAGCGAGGTGAGTACACCGTCATCCACCTTGAGCAGACCAGCCGACAGCACTCGACCACCATAGAGGAACGACGAATGCTGAAAGTAGCCTGTTTGCTTCAGCCCGATGTAAAGCTCGTGACGAGAATTGAAGACGTAGATCCAAGTATTGTTGCCAATAGTCTTTCGCAGCAACATGTCGGACCAGTTGGACGAGTTGAGGGCATCAAGATGCTTCGACTTCTTGCCGCTGCGTTTGGACTGGTAGTGTTGAGCTACCTCGGTCTTTTCCTCCTTGGACATATCTTCTCCGTCGCTCGACGAAGACGAGGAAGATGAAGAGGTGCCGTCGATGTAGGAATCGAGCGAGCTCTCTGACACACCACGCTGGAGCGCCCGTCGCTCTTGATCCTTGCGAAGCTCTTGTTGCTCCTCTTCGCCAATGTCGACAATGCCTCGACCCTTGCCAAGGTCTTTGTGCTTGTTGCGCTTCGTGTCGACTGGCTTGCCATTCCTTCGCCAGATAAGCTTGCCGTCTTCAATGTCGACGATGTAGTTGCGTCGCTGCTCGGAGCTGAGGTAAATGACGCATTCGGAGTCGAGACGTTCACGAGGGCAGTCTTCGATGCTGACCTCTTTGCCTTCGCCTTCGTCGAGCCATTGGAAGAAGTTCTGACGCGTGTCGGCTTCTTGCCAGGCTTTATGATAGTATTTGAGGTTGGAGCCATATCGGTGCTTGCGATCGACCATTTCGAGCCAGTACTGCTCTTCCATCATCTTGCTGAGCTGTTGCGCTTTACCGCCGCGAGTCCACCACTCGATGAGCTTGAGACCTTTCTCGTTCGGGTTGGCGATGCTGCGAATGTTGTCGACTTTGCCGCCTTCTTGCGCACCTGGAACATCGCCCACTTTGGTGTCTGACTCGATGATTTTGTGCTCATTGTGCTCCTTGCTGGCTGGTTCGAGGGACGGTCCACCTTCGACGGGCTCGTCTGTACGACCCTTGCCGCCCTCGTTGCCTGGGGAAGAGTCCATCTTTTCGGCACCCGAAAGCTGGCCAGCGAGGAGCTGACCTCGTTTCCATCGGGAGGTGGCATCGTTACATCCGGTGTTGGAGCTTTTGTTTGCCTGCTCCAGACGCATGCGATGGATTGCATCGGACCATCGAGTATCAGCAGAGATGTTGCATCCGTCGATCTGTCGCCGAGTTCGGTAGCCTCGGTAGTTGCGCTGAATCAGAAGAGCCGCAGCCTTGTCTTTGTCGTTGTTGTGGTCATGCTCGTGAGGTGGTTGGGTATCGTTCGAGCTCTTAGTGCCGTTGCTGTGGTGGTGTTGGGTATCTTGTTTGTCCTTGTCCGATGCTGTGCTCGCGTGCTCGTTCTTGGCGTTGGCTTTGTTTTCGTTGTCGTTGGCAGCGCGTTGCGCCTCGATGACGGGTGGAACAGTGCGTACCTGAGTCGTAGTCATTATGAAGGTGGTTGCATGGGTATCAAGGGTGAGGAGACACAACAAGGAAAAGAGTATAGGTGAAACTGATGGAGAGGGAGGAAGAGAATGAAGAAAAGCTCCTGCATAGATAGGGTAGATTCGAAAAATGTCTGAGAAGTCGATGAATCGAGCCAAGGAGGCCAAGCAAGCCAAGCAATCTGAGTGGGCGTGGATAAGTGAGACCGACGGTCAAACTCAAAAACAAGGAAGAGGGACGCGGGGGAGAAGAGGGGACACGGACGAAGTGGGGTCAAGGCGACGTCACGAGCTCAGAGGGAAAAAAAGTGCCATCAGCTGAGTTCAGGTCGGACATGTGAGAGGGCGTCATCGATGTCAATTTGCCAGGGGCGAGATAAGACCATGCAAAACCAAAAAGAAAAGGTTTGACGCCGCCGGTCGCTTGTGACAGAATCCGATTGTCCACGTCGACGACAGAGCTTCATGGATCCAAAATAGAGTTGGAGGAAGTGTGTCACCGAACACAAGCGAGTCAAGGCATGGCTAAGTGTGACGTGCACAGCATGCACAGCATCTCGTACAACAGCAACATTTGTTTTTCATGATGGATCGTATTGCCGGTTCAAATGAGATTTGGGCGCCACAGCCTCATCGTCATAAGTATAGTACACTACCGATGCCGCCGGTCGATATCTTCTCTCGCATGCAATGGATCTCAAGATCGAGAGTTGCCCCGTCTTTGTCGCAGCGAAGCTTGATATGATGTAGAAGCATTGTGTAAAGTCGGTTGAGGAAAGTGGTTGCACGGAGATGGCCTCGGATGAAGTCATCGTGCACGCGCTTTTGCTGTGCTCATGTTACGCTGCTCATGTGGGCTTTGTCTGTCCGGTGTTCCAGACCCTTAAGCCGACCGGTATATCGGACACTGCCAGCAATTTTCGGCCATCCTCAAAGTGTTAAGACAAGGTGCTCCTTGAAGCTGCCGACTCCCGAAATTTGTGAGTCGACTTTTTGGACCCTTGTTTCTATCGGGTTTCTTCCGTTGCTGCTTGGCACCGACGAAACACTCAGTGACCACGACGGACTACGCTTCGACGACTACAGGCTTGACACGATGTCGACAGAGACTGTCAAGATCAACGTCGAGTTCGGAGGCGGAACTGAACTGCTGCTAGCGCCACCGCAAGAGAAGAAGCACAAACTCACATTACCACGCAACGATGCATCAGGCAACCCGACCAACGTCACTTTCCTCATCGAATACATCCGCAAGAACTTGATCACAGAACGCGAGGAGCTCTTCGTTGATGGCGACTCAGTGTGAGTACGCGGACGTCAGAGATGAGGTTTCAAAGGCTTAAGCGACGAAGCTGACTCGTTCCTTTCCATCTCTGTTTACACCCTCTAACGCACAGTCGACCTGGCATCCTGGTCTTGATTAACAACAGCGATTGGGAGCTCGAGGGCGAAGGCGACTACGTCCTGGAAGATGGAGATGAGGTCGTCTTTATCAGCACGCTACACGGCGGCTAGTCAGCTGTCTGCGCTTCAGGCTCACTTGTATCACACTCTCCGCATCCACTCTCGGCTCTTCCCACGCACATTTGTAACATAGACGGACTCACAATGGTCACTCAATCACACCGCATCGGCTAAGCCTACAGCTCCATCGGCACACCCGATCGTACCACAGCGAACGAAATTTGAGCTGTAGCCTGTCTCAGAGACGACCATGCGGCAAATTGAGCGGAAGATACCCTTCCATGTGATAATTTACAATGAGCCACGCCAAATCCCTGACCATGCGGTCTTACTCTGCTTGCTCTGGCTAAGCCGTTCCGAGCAAAAGACGGCGAGATCTATGTTTCCTTTGAATAAGAAGCAGCCCGTCGCAGAAACTCCGAAAATACGTTTTCTTCTTTTTCGCTTTCGTTTCCAAGAAAGGATTGGTCCATGCGGAAATCCACACAGCGATCTTGCCGAAGTTTGGTGCTCCGCGCTCGACGACTTGCATGCAAACAGTGACAAGGTGCTTCTTTCGGAATTGCCGCCAAAACCACACGACCCTTCTTTTTCTTCTTGCAGCCAACTCCGTACGCATCAGTGATTCCTCTTCGTACGCCACATCGTCAGATTCAAAGATTGCCCAGTGTTGACGCTCGTGGACAGAGGCCCATTAGAATGTAACGACAGCGCCTGTTTCATATGAAATGAATGCGACTGTCGCCCATGAAGAGAGAGCCGAGGGTCGAGCTGAGAAGGAATCAAAAAAGTCGCCGATGCAGATCTTGGGCAGACGTGGTTGTGAAGGACGCGCTTCCTTTGACATCTTATCCATTTCGAATCTGGCCGTGGAAATACTTATACTTCAACACTCACCACCACGGCTTTCCCGATGCTTCTTTCCCACCTCTTGTGATCCTGCTGAACCATTCTTCGGCTTCTCCATCCTCTCACAGCATCTCGTAAAGTCGGCTGGTCCGATTCATTGCAGTGACGATGCCTTCCACTTCGACTTCCAACGGAAGTGCCGTCAAGAAGCGCATCACTAAGTCGCAACCTCGTTCGGCATCCCCAACAAAAGGCAGCAACACCAGCTATGCCAAGAGTTCGAATAAGCGGCAGTCGATACAGCAACTCAAATTCAAATCGAGATCGACCTGGCGATATCTGTCGTTGGCATGCTCAGCTGCGCTTTTCCTTTTAGCATTTCTGACATACAAGAACAATGGCCAACTGCCCACTTACTTGCTTGATCGAACATCGCCGCAAGCTCACTCAAATCAGTATGAGCCAGGACAACAGCAGCGTCCCTTCTCACCTCCGTCATCCGGCCAAGCAGCCACCACCAACAAAGGCTGGCAACGTGACTCGGCACCGAGAGAATCATGGGGAAGCAAAGGTGAAACGTATTATCCTACAACGAAGCGAGCTCCGTCTCTGCCATATGCGCTCCCTTCGACAAGGCCGCTGCCAGATCAGCCTCTACGCAGAGCAGATGTCGACAAGCAGGCAGCTATCCTCGATGCATTCGACTATTCGTGGTCGGCATACAAACGAGACGCTTGGGGCTACGACGAGTATCATCCCATCAGCCAGTCAGGCTCCAACCTCAGCGGCAAACATGGTCAAGGCATCGGCTACACTATCGTCGACACTCTCGACACGCTTATCTTGCTCGGCCGCAAAGACGACTATGAGCAGGCGCGCGACTGGGTCAGGGATGACTTGGATTGGGACGTCCCTGGGCGTATGAATGTCTTCGAAACCACCATCCGTACGCTTGGTGGCTTGCTTTCAGCAGCAGCGTTGATTCGCGATCCTCCACACCCTGCGTTCACGCCAAATGAGCAAGATGCTGAAATGTTCATCGCCAAAGCCGTCGACTTGGCTGACCGCTTGAAGCCTGCTTTCGACACACCGTCGGGTGTTCCTCTTCGTGAAGTCGACCTCGAGACTGGTGAAGCCTTCCCCGATTTTGGCAACAACAATTCATCCAGTCTTGCCGAAGCGACAACCATCCAACTCGAGTTCAAATATCTTGCCCATCTCACAGGCGAGCCTGAGTATTGGCGAATCGCAGAACGACCTATGGAAGTCGTGCGTAACGCTACTGCCCGCCTTCCTCACTTGCAAGGTCTGTTGCCTATCTTAGTTTTGAATTTCCATTAATACCTGTTATTATTCCTCTTTGTCCAGGATTTAAATTAAAAATACTCATATATTTAAT
>JAXQGJ010000417.1:0-16271 GCA_037039655.1 Pseudozyma sp. M118-08B | reverse complement strand
TAATGCATCAATACCAACAAGTCTTACGATTTCTTGTAATTGTGCTTCATCTTGAAGGATAGTCATAGCTTCTAATCACAAGCGAATTTGCTATCGGACCGATTGACCGACAAACGCCGCATCCTAGGTGCCACCGCAGCATCCGAACTCGCTTCACTACAACAAGGTGTTGCTTCCCGCCCTGAGAACGACCCACCACTGCTGTCATTTGACCTCACTATCCATCATCTACTTTGCCCACGCTCTCGGTCTCTAGCATCTCCATTGCTGGCTTTTCCGCGACTTCTTTCAGCTTATCTCAGCACACTCATCAGCATCGCATCCTCAGCCACTCAGCCGCCTCCTTTCAGGCTTTCATCAGTGCTCATCTCTGCGCTTCCATCGTCATCACCATCCTAGCGGCCAAGCACGTATCACCCGTGACCAGATCCATTCACGGATCTGCTCTTATCGAAACTGCATCTCCCCTTCACTCCGCTGCTTCATCGCCACGCGATCTATTCATCCGTATGCTGTCCTGCCATTGACCGCGTTCATCCGCCTACCTCACCACGCCTCGCGGCTCATAGCTCGCTCAGCCACACCATGCGTCGGAATATACTCCGGCCTGGTCCAGGTCTGGACACTTTCAGCCACTCGGCGTTAATACCCAGCACGTCACTAGGCGACATACAACAACAGTACAGCTCACAGTGCTCATCAAAGCATTCATCATCAAACTTCAGCAGGCGCAAAATACGAACACGGCGTCAACGTCCAACAACAGTCTCTGCATTTGCCGCCCAAGCTGCTGTCCTCGTCTCGTCCATTCTCGTCTCGTCGCCTGCTATGATCGCACCAGTCCGAGCGCGAGAAGATTCAAATCGAAGCAGCAGCTCCACTCCACCCTCCGTCTACAAATACGCTTTCGGCAGCAGTTCTGAGGGAAAGCAAGGAGACGTGACCGACTCCAGCATTGCACCGCCAGCAGATTCAGCAGATTCACATGGCATTTCCCGGTCAACACCATCTATACCATCACGTCGAACAACATCCACGTCGCATGATCGGCGCTCGCTATCATTGGATGACATTGACGACCATCTTCCTGCAGATCAGCACTCAATATCCCCATCGCCGATACCACTGCATCGACAGTATACCCGACAATACGATGATGAGGCTGCACTCTTTGGTGAGCGAGACCCGTCCATGTCCATCCACCTGCTTCAACTCGAAGACGTGCCGGGGACGAAGTCTTGGAACAGCTCTCGTGCCACTGCAACCGCACATCGTTACTCGCTTCCGTCCACATATCCTTCCAGCATCGCATCCTCATGGAGCAGACCTGAACGTAGTGTCTGGTTCCAGCAGAAAGCCATCATCATCACATCGTGCTTCCTCGCTATCTTTATCGTCCTCTTCATTGGCGCTGCCGTCTTCCTTCGCGAAAGGAAGTTCGATGATGAGCTAGCTGGCTTGGACGATGAAGAGGCATTGCAACGTATCGAAGAAAGGATGACCATGGGTCGATTTGGCGGCGGCAACGCCGAGAAGAAGTCGAACGGAAGCGACAAGAAGAGGCGTAAGCTGCGCTTCGGTAGGAAACGATCTGAGAAGGATGGCAGCAATCCAGACTCGTCAGAGCCATCATCAGGTTCATCGAGTGCTGTGAAACGCAGACGACGCCTGGTCTCGAGGTGGACAAGAACAAGTTTGCGCGATAGCAACGACACAGTACGCAGCAGCAACGATGCAGCTTCGATTCGCTCTGGGCGTTCCGCAAGAAGGGTGCCACTCGGCGATCCAAATGCCGACGAGGCGGTCGAGATCACTTACGATAGTGAAGGCGCGGAGGTCGTCCGTGCCAATGGTGACTCTGGCGAAAGTGCACAGCACGCGAGTGCTCGTTTTTCGAGCACTGTCCATGATGACAGCAACGAATTCGAAAACAGGCCTCGCTCTCCTCCACCACCACATCCGGACAGCGGTCAAGGACAGAGTGGACCTTTGTCCGAGGACAGATCTTCGGCCAGCCCTGGCGTCGGCGGCAATGCCTCAGAACTTGACGCAAGTGTTCGTTCGCCCAGACGTGCGCTGTTGGACGACAGCGATTTCCAAGCGGCCGAAGATGCTGAAACACACCACGAGAGCATGCGACACATGCCACCCGCCTACATCCCGTCTTCTGCTTCCGGATCAGGTGGTCTTCCACCGTCGGCATACGGAACCTCTGCACTTGCAACTGCGTTGGCCAGGGGCGATGCCAAGAATGGCATCCCTTCGCCTGAGGACAGAGATTCTACGGTGCCGCCTGAAGTCATTGCTGCGGTATTGGCAGATGCATCGGCAGCGTCGAGGGATGCATATGAACCGACGGGACCAATTGCCGCTCACATCGCAACGGACGACAAAGCAGTGTTGAGTGCGCTTTCCGCTGCTGCAAGCATGCCTTCCGCGCCTGCAGTTGCGCACACTGGTGTTGGAGCAGAGGGGTCGGCGCCTGCTTATGGCCCGCCTGAGGCTCCTATCGCAGCTGGTTCGTCCGGTGGCAGCGCTAGCGTGTCCTCAGCGCCATCCGGTCCTTCAGCTCCCACAGTCGAGGTTGACGGTGATGGATTCGAAGTTGCTCCTTCGTCCAATGTTGGTGCTGGCGCGTCCGGCTCTTCCACCTTCACTCCTTCCACTGACGAGAAGAAGTTATTGTCAGCGGCAAGCAAGGGCAAAGGAAAGCAAACGACCAACAGCGTTCTGCCTGCACCACCCACCGCCGTCGAGACAGCCTTCTCGCCCTTCGATCAGCCATATCGCTCCTCTCACCCTCCTGGTTCCCAACTTCCTTCTACACCGCCTGCGATCTCGCCACGCAAGAGCGAGAAGCAGAAGGAGGCTGAGCAAGAGCAGCTTGCTCATCTGGTTGCTTCGAGGCCGTTTGGAGAGGAAGCGGTGGATGTGCCGAGGTATGAGAGGCTCGATTCTGGGTTGCAGCAGGCTTCAGCGCCCCCGCTGGCTGACGAGCCCGAGGCCGAAGAGGAACCGCAACTGCACGAGAGTAGGATGGGGATAGAACACCTGCCAGCGTACGAGCAAAGGAGGAGGTCTTCGGCAGCAGCGGCTGCAGCAGCGGTTGTGGGTAGCATGCAATCCCTCACATCTACTTCAGCCCAGGTCAGTAGCGAGGCCGAGGAGGGTGAAGCAGGCAACGTAGCGATTAGGTCTTCGAATGCACCTTCAGCTCCGTCCGTTCCAACCGCACCACCAATGGACGACTAGACAACCTTCTCTTCACCTCCTCCTTACTTTGGTACCTCGCGTTGATGCGCTCATCACAGCGCCAACTTATCATTATCGCCACCACATATTTTGCGCAGCTTTGCCACTCTTTGTATCACTGCTACACTTCTGTATTACTTTGTATTATCCAACCGCAACGTTCGATTGACTTATCGTTCCAGTCCTTCCAACGCATGTCGTCTTGAACAGTCCTGTCTGTGTATGAATGGTGTCCTTGGCCGAAGGGATTTTTAGCCTGAAGTTGGTTTTTTGAGCCGCAATTTTAGGTCGAGTAAGTTTGATTTCTCGGGACTCGCACTGTGACTGTTTTGTGCATGCATGTGGAGTCCAACACCTTCCATGTTCAGGGTCTGGGGAAGCTTCCGTTCTTAACACCATTGACCTTGTCCTTCTTTCTTGACGCCTCTTGGTTCGTCCCGGTCGTCACCTTTGCTTCCTTTTCATCCGGATTGGCAGGCTGGAAGCGAGGATCAGAATCCAACTGGAAGGGTCGGACAAACAACAGCCATACATCGCCACATTACCACTCGTAGTCTTCGAACACCACAAGGGTTTCATTCAATCCTCTGGCTTTGAGACAACTGTCTTACACTTCTCCAGGCGCCTCAAGGAGCGACCCTTTCCATCCTCATTTCGACTCGTCCCTACAATCTTCCGCTTGCGCTCCTTCACCACTTTGCCCCTCTACGACGATGAAAGAAGCCTTCTCAACCCCCCTTCAAGGCTACGACGCCCTTCGTATCCTAACCCAAATCTTCTCGTTTCAAGCCATACACTACCTCATCCTTGCAACCCTCCTACCACCTTTCCTAGCGATATTCGCCGAAACAAGTTCCCTAATGTTCGAAGGTGGCCCCACTCAAGTAGGGATGGTTTTCGATTGGCGCCAGTTGGCAGGGAGACCAACGTACGATTGGAACCCACCCAAAGCTTGGACCCAGGTCGTAGACTCTACACATAGCAGCACCGAAGAGCTAAAGGGAAACAAGGAGAAGCAAAAGGAGGAGGTAGGCATCGATCCTGCTGTACTCGTAAGCTGGAACCTAGACAACGTATGGTTGGATCAAGGCTTAAACGGTGGTCCTCTCGCACAAGATCGAGTGTTGGACCACGAACGGATATTGCGTTTCAAACATACGAACACCACCAACCCCTCCTCTTCATCCTCCAACTCTCCCTCAACAGAGGAGAGCAACAAAGCAGAACTTGGCCCAGGTGCATCACACACCGTCGAAGAAGCCCTGGAACACTGGGAATGGTCCCACACCCACGACTCGGCCCGAAGCCACACCCTCATCTTCACTTGGCTCCTAACCACCCCCCTCGACATTTTACTACTCGTTTACTTGGTAAGAAGACCAACACACATGCTTGACCACGCACTCACTTTCCACTTTCTCAACCTCGTCATTTGCTCATACTATTCCGGTGGAGTACCAACGAGTTTGTGGTGGTGGTTGACAATGTTGGTTCATGCCGCGGTGATTATTGTCTGGAGTGAACAGTTGGCGATTAAGCGGGAGATGGGGAGGGGAGTGGGGTATAATTTGGTTGGCAATGGGGGCGATGAAGAGGCAGGGGTAGGGGGAGCGAAGGCGAAGGGGAAGGCGATGAGAGGTGTAAAGGGTACAAGGGCCGACAGGGAGGTTTTGTTCGATGCGCAACAGCAAGAGCGGATAGAGATGAAACCGCTTTGAAACCACTTTAGCGCTACTGCTGCTGTTGTTGAGACAGCTTTCGTATACGAGCAGGCTGAGCTGGCCCGTCAGGATAATACAAGTCTTCTTTTGCTACCAGCCGATTGACAACTTTGAAACCCCGGCTGGTTTCTGATACTTCGTACTCGGCTGGAAGGCCAGGCTTACGTCCATGAACGACGAACACAAAGTAGCTGAGTCTATAGCAAGGAGCTTTCAGCGCTTCAGGTAGTTCTGCTTCCAGAACTTCTATGTGTACTAGGACGCGGTCGTAGCTGTCATATCGCATGGGGGCAAGCATGGTTTCGGGGGTTGGGGAACAGTAGCAGAATGCTTGGTCTCAAGGGTCAGCTGTCAGTCCGCACCTTAAAGACTTTTGCGGAAGAGGGAAGCGGACAGTAAATATGCGATTGTGATCGTGGTATTTTGAGAGGCATAGGTGTGCAAAGAGAAGGGAGGTAAACTGAGCCGATGCGAGTGTAATTGGTTGATGAGTATGTGCGGACAGGAGAGCGGAGAAAGAGAGAGGCAGTGGGTATGCGAAGTGGTATATGGGTGGGATCTCTCTTACCCTGCTTTCGGTCGATGCTTTGGTCCGAGCTGAATGCCTTTGGCGTTGTGAAGCCAAGCGTGATTTGCATTCTCCTTGCCTTTTGATGTGGTCGGCGCTTTTTCTTTGCCTTTATTCTTGGCGAAAGCATTGCCAGGAGGAGTCTTGCTCCTCGCCCGTCCACCGACACGCAATGCTAGCGGAGTTAACGACGAGCTAGAGGCAGCCTCTTCCATTGGTGGAGCTGTTGTGTACGAGCGACTCCAAACATTGATGTCGGCGGCCGCTCGTCGTCGTTTGGCTGGCAAGCCAGGCATCGGGAACAGATCTTCGTCCATCTCATCGTCGAGCCTTTCTGGCTCAACGGAGAGGCTGGTGCGGCCTCTCTTACTGTTCTTGCGCTTCGGAGTCGGTGACTTGGCCGCTGCGGCTGCCGAAGTGGAAGCCTGCGAGGTAATCTCTTGTCCATCCTTTGGCGTGGCTGGAAACCAATCAGCGTCTATGCTACTTGGGCTGCTGGAACGAGTAAGATCGACAAAGCCTTCCTGAGTGAGTCGGTTCGAGGCGCGCGAAAGGCGATGATCTGGCGTCGCTACGCCAAGCGACCTTAACTGTGCTTGCAAAGATTCGGTCTGCGCCCGAAGTGCCTTGATCATGCGGTCTTTGGCTGCGAGGTTGGCCGTATTTGTCTTGGCTGGCTGAACGAGTTGCGCCTTCTTGGAGGCTGTGACTCTGGCTTGCATCTCCCGAAGCTGCTGGGCCAGTGTGAGGTTCTTCTGGTGCGTAGCTTCCCGTTCTCGATTTGCCTCGTCGCGATCTTTGATAGCGGCCTGCATTTTGTTCTTGGCATCGATCACTTCCTTTTCGGTGACTGACTTCATGTTGCTAATGGCGAGATTGGCCTGAACCATTGCCAGGCGTTTTTGGTTGGCCAAGGCATGCTGTTCTTCCGCCAGCTTTCTCTCCCTCTCCTCCAGTTTCTTGGCTCGTTCTTCGTTGTGCTTTGCTTGTGCAAGCGCTTGTTGCCATCTTTCCTGTGCCTCATGAGAGCGCATCATAGCATCGGCGGTCTTTCCCTCGGCTCTGCTGACCTGTTCTCGTGCTTCCAGCTGCATCCTGTCGATCTCGGATTTGCTCCGTGCGATGATGAATTCTTCCTCTTTCACCTTCCTTCGTTTGCGCGCCACCTCGTTGGTCATGTTCAGAAACTCGGACGCAGCATTCTCGAGTGCATCCATGGCTTTCAGAAGACTTTCTTCGACCTCCTCGTTGTGATCCTTGGCCAAATCTTGTATAAGCTTGCGAACCTTTAGGCCAGCCTTGAGGATTCTCTCTTGACGTACAGAGTGAATCGCCATAGCGTAGTTCTGAACAGCTTGAGTAAAGTCGACGAGATCGTACATCAGCTGCCTATGATTTGGATGCTGTATGCCGCCGTCGGCCTCGCCGTTGGGTCCAATGATGACAGTTTCGAGCTGGCGCTGGCCGGTAAGATAGACGTCCAAGTCATCGCCGTCCGAGGGGTAGAGGCGATACGTCTTTGCAGGATCGGTCTGTCGTGAGCAGAGCGGACATCTTCGTTGATTGAGTCGATTGGTAGCTTCTGCGGCCGCACCGTAGAACCAAGAGTGAAGACAATCAGAGTGGAAGATATGTCCGCATGGTAAAGAGGCGGCTCTCTTCTCTTCGCCGTCGGCCTGGTCGAAGTCGTCGAGGCAGATACTGCAGCCCATGTTGGAGTGGAACACTGGCTAGATAGCCGCAGTAACTTCAGTTCCTTGCGTGTTGTCGATGCTATACTTGAGATGAGGGGATGATGCCGGTGTGTGAAGGGTGTACGGTAGGATGGTGGTGGAATGATGAAGAGAAGAGGAGCGGACGAAGGTCATATATGAACACTTGACTGACAAGCTTCCGCACTGCTGAGTTTGTGCAGGTAGAGAAGAGGAAGGAGAGCGCTCCTTGACAACTCTTCCCGCACTGAATCACAACCAAGCTGCGAGATGAAGCCAAACCTTGTTGAGCCTTCCCCCCCTTGCGCGCCCCAAATCGAGTCGCTTTGTCCGGCGTTGACTCTGCACAGCTTTGAAGCAGAGCAAGATCCGACTCAGCGCATCCCAAGCTTGCAAACTGGCGATTGTGTGTGATCTTGAAGAGAGGCAACGCTGATAAAGGCTGGTCCGATGGGCAAGATGATGATGAGCCTTTTGACAGGAGAGGAAAGTGTGCGTGCTGTGCAGGAGAGAGAAGAGGGTCCGAGTGTTGGTCTTTTGGGCCGCGTCGCGTGCCGCGAAACCAAAAAGAAGCCTGTAAATTGCACATTATGCGGATCCCCCGAAAAAGAAAGGGAAAGCTCAAAGTCTCAATATTTCTCCGCTTGAAAGCCTCCACAAACAACGAATGCACCCTGCGCCGGAAGCTTTTTTCTTCTTGTTCTCAAAGTCGGAAGATCCGCTTCCTTACGCATCCCACTTTGTCTTCCTAAAGCTTCCTTATCCACCCTTGACACTTTCACATCTGTCGAGCATCTCATCATCGACTCTCGCTCATCCTAGCACTCGAGCTCGTCGTTGCTGCTGGGAGTGCGACGATGTTGGCGCCGAAAAGCACGCACAAGCGCAAACGCAGCTCGGCTCGTTCCGACAAGGCTCGCAAGCTCGGCCCTTCACGATGGATAGTCAACCTCTTGCCATCTATATCACGACAGGCACCAACCCAGAGTGGATCCAGCTCTTCTACTGGAAACAGAAGACTTGAGAGTCTCATCGATGCGCACCCGTTCAATCGTTCTCTCGAGCTCGTCTTGCCTCTCGCGTCTTCGTCAGCGAATGATGATGTAGGATCGGACAGCAACTCAACGCTCCCGGCTTCTGTGCGGTCACTTGTCGACAGGATAGAGAAGCTCGCAGCCTCGCATAGGTCATATCGAGCCCGTATACCACTCAGCGTGCTATTAGATCCGATCTTTGTCACAGCATATCTCAAGACCGGCACATTAATAGCGCTCAGTGATCAGTCAGGAGCACCCGGCTTCAGTCCCGACTTTGAGGATTCTGTTTGCATTGACGGCCAAGGCACACTTGTTCTATCGCTCTGCAAGGATACATACCAAACACTCGGCTTGACTGGACGGGCCAGTCACTTTTCACGGCTGTCTTCCGGAAGAGCCGCCGATCGTACCAGCGGCCCAGATTCACGCTTCATCGTCGAGTTGCCTCTGCTTTCGCCGTCTTTCGTGCCTGGGAAGAAAGGATATCAGCAAGCGCTGGATCGGCTGCGAGCTTGGGATCGCACGCGTGCTGAGGTTCTTGCCACGGAACACACAATTGCGCAATCGCATGCTTCGTCGAGGATGAAGAACGGATCGACCTCGAACACGCCAGTGACGAGCGAACATGCGACCTGGGATATGCTTTTCGTCTGGTCGCCAAGCAGGGCCACATCGGATGCCATCAGCGCTAACCCGAGCTCGTCCGCAGTATCGATCAACGAGATGCGCTTTCCTGAAGATCTTGTCAACAAAAAAAATGTCGAAGCTCTGCCGCTTCATACTGCAGGCCCCGTCGTCACAGATTCGATATGGATCCCATCCCTCAACGAACCCACCCAACATTCCTTAGCTTCACCTTGGCGAGAAGACCAGCGCCACTTCTCGGAGCTGGAGCCTCACAACGACTCAACCCACTCGACGTGGTCAGAATATCAGGACAGACTGCAAGAAGCCGTCGAATGGGCCGGCTTGGCCTCCCTTGGCGCCAGCACGATCCGCACGTACAACAAATCCGATTCGACGTGTGTCTACAGTCCACCTGCACCATCAACGCCGGGTAGGACAGTCAAGCTCAGCTGGTCTAGTGCCAATGGCAAACCTCTGCTCCTTAGTCCGCTGCTGATCTCGCAGATTGCAACGGAAGTAGACCTGTTCGTCGCCAGATCCAATACCGCTTCCGGCAAGAAGGGGATGACGGAGAAAGTCGAGTGGGCAACGTTGTCATGTTCAGGCTTCCCACATGCACCGCTTACATGGCGATCCAAGGTACCGTTTAGCTCGGTGTACGGAGCCAAAGAGCTTCCCGGCACCAAGCCCACATCGGCAAAAAAGGCCAATGCTGCCGCGGCGAAAGAAGAGAACCAGACGGCGGACGTTGGCATGACCGACGCCTCCTCATCCGAATCCGAGGCTGGAGACGACAGCGATGACTCTGCACTGGACATGGGCGAGCAACGTGCTACTTCGAAGAGAAAGACAAAGAAGAGGTCAAAAAGGAGCGTGGGCAAGAATCAGACAGAACACACTTTCACCCCAAGTACGGGCGAGACTGGTTGGGTGTCGTTCTGCCTCGGCGGGTCAACGGCCAAGGACAGTAAGAAGGAGAAAGCAGAAGAAGAAAGATCTGCCAGTTGGGTCTTCGTTGAACTTATCGGCACTGACACCCGTTCTTAATGCAGAGATCTTATTTCTGTCAGCACACAAGCTCTAATGCCAAGCACGAAGCTAACTGTGATGCCTGTTTTGATCAATCGTTTGCTAGCATTCGATTTGGTGATGTGATGAGCGTGAACGTTTCCATTTGCTAGTATCCCGACTGCGCCTAGTATCTGCATACTAGTCAAAAGGACCCAAGTAATCCTCCTTCATCGTGCCAATGGCAAAAATCTCGTTCGCATCCACTCTTGTACCCACAATCTTAATCCTCACCTTCCTACCCTTGACCAACCTATCGCTTGCACTGACGAACTCTGGCGGATTCGCTTCCGGCTGAAACCTGTACTCAATCGGTATCAAGTGACTCGAAACGAAGATGTTGAGGGGACCAACTTCGGCGAAGAAGCCCATCTTGTTAACATTTGTGATCTTCGCATCCATAACTTCTCCCTTGAACGGTTTAAGGACAACGGCTTGGTAGGTCGAGTTGAATTCGGCAAGGCCGGAACCGGGAATAACTTTGCCTTGACCAACGTCGATCATGCCGACCACTTTGATGATGTAGCCGTACTTGCCGGTACATGTGCCTTCGACGTCATCGCGAAGCTTTTGGTTGAGGAAATCCACCATGGAAGGGCCGAAATAGGAAGGGTGAAGCTCGGTCTTGTGGGTAAGGTATTTGAGGAAGAACATTGTGCAGCCAAAGTTGTCGTCGGATACGTCCGAGAGCGTGCGATTGCCAATTGCCTTGTGTTTGTATGTGGACCTGAAGAAGATGAGCCCTAGGTTGGCTGGGGCTGCGCTCGTTGCAAGAACCTTCCCGGCTTTTATGTCAAGCTACGGCAATTCCGACAGACGTCTAGCTGCCAATGCTGACTGAGTGTGCTGAACTTGCAAGCTCAAGCTGCTTTGTCCACTATGAGCGCCCTCGAGCCTGTTGATGCGTCTGACCAACAGCGTCGGAAGGTCCGATCCAAGCGGCGAGCTACACGCGCTCTCTCTCCCTTGTCGGACTACAAGGCTTCCCCTGTTTCCCCAACCAGCTTTTGCGTCACGAGAGACCAAAGAAGGCAGATGGTAGGTAGATGAGAATCGGTCCAGCTCCGTAAAAGGTCGTGAAGAGTGGATGCCGAGGAAAGGTGATTGGTGGTGAACAAGACAGGAAACTAAGGCCAAAGGAGCGCCGATGATGTCGCGACAAATGCATTCTTCTCCACTCTTTCTCTCTCACGACGCCGACTTGAGAATATCAGTGCGTGGGTCACGTGTCGCCTTTTTTGTCTGGAGAAGCTTCGCAACTGCTGCTTTGAACCTTTATTGCATCTTTGTAGCCTTTCAACAATCTTCACCTGCTCGACATCATCTGCTTCACACCCACAACGCCTTGCGTCCTTCCTTTCAGTCCATCAATCTGCTCTAGTGAGAGCAGCGAAGTAGCAGCCATGGTAAGTGCACCCTTGTCACAGCTGTCTTGAAGCTTGTCAAGATGCTGACCATTCTGATCCTTCCCGCAACTGCTCCACCTTCCGCTTCGCTGCAACGTAGGGTAACGATGGAGGCTCAATAGCCAAACGAGATGAGATGGTCCGTACCAAACCATCTCACGAAAAAGTTGATCCCGAACTCCTACGTCAATCGCTTTGGACACAATGCTCCCTCTCGCGTGCACCTCTTTCACCACCGATCGCTTCCGACGCCCTGGGAAGGCTGTACAATAAAGATGCTGTTGTTTCGCATCTTCTTTCACGGCATCAAGCACAATCATCGGATGCAAAGCCTGCTGATCCGATTCCGCATATTCGTGGACTTCGCGATGTAGTCGATCTCAACCTCACCCCGAATGCGGCTTACCGTGCGGCTTCACCAACAACATCAGCGGAAAGTAGCGAGCCTTCATCGTCCACTTCTTCTTCGGTCTACCCTTTCATGTGCCCCCTCTCGTCCAAGCAGATGAACGGGAAACAACGATTCGTCTACATCTCCACCTGTGGCTGCGCGATGAGTTACACCGGTCTACGCACAACCCTCTCCACTCCCGCCAACGCAAGCTCGGCTGAGAAAGCAGACGCCCCTTGTCCCGTATGCAACATCCCTTTCAACGCCGCAAGCATAGCAACAAAGGGTAAGAAGGAACCGGAGGCGGGTGAGGACGTGGTGACGATCAACCCAAACGAAAGCGAGCAAGCTGGGATGAGGGAAGCGATGGAATTGAAACGGGCGCTTGAACAGGCGGAGAAGAGTGGAGGGAAGAAGAACAAGAAGGAGAAGAAGGAGAAAGCGAGAAGTGCGGCAGAAGATGCGGAAGCGGCAGATAGGAAGAGGAGAAAAGCGGATCAGAAAGCAATGGAGAGGAGTAGAAGGATCGCCGAGTTGAGCGCTGAGCTCGCCAGCTGAACAGGCGTGAATACACGACTTCGATGCAACGCCAGGCTCAATGCTCATTTGGGTGCTCAAGAGGCTCAAAGCTCAAAACTCCCTACCTTTCCATGAACTAAGTTGGTCATCTGCTGAGCGAGCAGCACGCATCTGGCATGCGGGAAGACCAAAACCGTCAAGCCTTACCATGTTGCTTACATGCGCTTGACACCATGATGTATTTGTACCACTTCATCCGTCACCTTCACGAGAACATGCGATACTCGTTATACCCGCCATATTGGTGCGCTTCATATCACATTGAAGCACGCATGTTGCCGTGTTTGCAAGCTGTCCTTACAGCTGATCCATCATACCTAACCTATAAATGTCGTTGCAAAAGAGTACCTCTAGGCAATAGCCTAGCTTTGCATGAGAACCGAGCCTGTCTGTCAAAATGTTCGGTTTCATGCTTTTCCTTGGGACGACTAGCAGTGTGCAGAATATGTCGAAACGCAAACGAAAGAAGCAGAGAGGAGCCGGTTTGACGAAAAAGTCGAAGCACGAGCGGCCAGACATACGTTCGCGGATGTGGGTTTCAAGAGTTGATTATGTCGGATTGCAAAGCTATCAAAAGACACGATGATCTATCCTTGTCGATTGACGAGTTTGCTGCACATTGTTGAGCCGAGGAAAGGGGGAGATTTACTCGGATCGCTCGGACTGGAGCTTAGCGTAGAAAGCGTCTCGTCGAGAAACCGAGGGGATGTGGACGCCGTACCTGCAATTTTATCAATTCCGCATACAAAAGGATGTTCACCGAGAGAGGGATCAATATGTTAGTAACGCCGCTATCGAGCGCAAGGATGGTGAGGTTGTGAGAGCGGGGGAAAGATGGACGCACCAGTAGCCGTAGCCAAGAGCTGTACCACCGCCAAGAGCAACGGTAAGGTCAAGGATGAGTCGCTTGCGCAACTTTCCAGTGATAGCGGGGATGGATCCGACGGGCATCTGTGAATTCAAGGCCACATCAAGCGAGCGAGAATGCGATAACGAGGTTGAAAGGCAAAGTTCGCGGTAGTTTAGATAGTCAGAAATGCGTGTTCCTCGTCGATACAGCTGCAGAGTATTCAATGGGTCGAACCATGCCGAATGTCGAGCAATGTAGGTGAGCGATGGCCAATGTCGAGCGTTGAAAAGACACTCACGGTGACAATGAGGTTCTCGAAGAGTATGAAAAGTCAAGAAGGTGATGGTGTAGAGGGAGATGAATATCACAATACGAATTAGGTTTGCTGATCGTGACCAGACTGCTGCCCACACGGCAGGAACTTCTCGGCCTGAAATCGCAAAGCCGGTTGTGTGTGGCAGCTGAGCAACTGTTTCCGCTCACACACAACGGTTCCGAAATGGTGCGATGCAGAGCAAACGGCCCGATTTAGACGATCCCATTTCAACGAAATTCGCGAGAACTATGCAACCTCGAAATTCGAGTTTCTCGCAGCTCAGAAAAGCGCAACACTCAGAAAAAGAATTTAGCATATGCCCGCGACCTCCCGCTAAGTCAAGTCTAACACTTTGAAAAGAGGTTGCAAGCTTACCGGCCGTGTTCATGTAGGTTCCAGCAGTGGCTCCAGCATGATATCCTCCCGTCTCTGGTGAAGAGAAACCCAAAGCTGTCAATGGAAGACAGCGCTGTTGAGGGAACTCGTTAGCATCTGCTAACACCTTCACGTCATGCAAGAAGGGAAGACGAGGTTAGCAATAGGCAAGCATGCAAGCGAGAGAGAGAGAGAGAGAGAGAGAAGAGGTCTCAAGATGAAAGAAGTTGAAATTGGCTGCCGAACAGGGTCATCGTGCGTTGCGTGGTGGATGATCTCGATGCGAGAAAAGGGTCTGGTTCTATTCTGGTTGTGTGTGTGACAGTTGGAAGTCGATCTTGGGTTCCATCGTTGAGATCGGAAGACAGGCTCCGCCGCGAGTCTGCCAGAATTCAACTTGAGCCAACCTCGCACGGTCATTTCGACTTTTCCCCTCTCAGCTGGCAGCACCGACAACACGGCACACACACACACTGTGCCTCTCTCCACACGAATCAGCGAAATGCACAGCGACACAGCGCACCGGTCATTGACCGACTGACTGCTCTTGCACGGCAATTGCGAAAGAAAGAAGTAAGCGTAGATTGTGCTTGCATGGCGAGCCAGCCAGCCCTTCCGCCTTTCCTCTGAATCACACAGCTACAACTGCCCAGCATCCACAGTCTGTCTATTGGCTGCTCTTTCCCCACTCTGATCCCTGAAGCAGCTGTTCCCTGATTTCCACAGCCGAGAGAACAGCATATTGGCAGACACAGTGATTGCCGAATCTTTCGTTACCTCTTCTTCGTGATCATCGCTCTTTCCATCGTCACACTTCAGCATACCTACAATATCACCAAGGAATACCGGCACTGTGATCGGATTCTCACACACTCATCCTTTGCTGCAACACATCACAGATCGCAAGAATTCCCGACCGACAGACTTTGCTCGATCGACGTTGACCTTGACACAGAATACTGAAACAACCCAAATCAGCATCAACTAGCGTGCTGGCTACACGCACCATCTCATAGCCGCCATGGCCTACGTAGCACTCGGCAAGGCGCTCTACGACTACGCCGCTCAGGCTGAAGACGAGCTCAACCTCACCGAGGATGACTATCTCTACATTCTCGAATCCGACGACCCCGAATGGTGGAAGGCCAAACTTCGTCGTCTAGACGACCAAGGCAACCCCATCCAGGACGATACCGAAGAAGAGGGCACCGTCGGTCTCGTACCCGCCAACTATGTCGAAGAGGCCGAACCCATCCGTCTCAGCCGCGCACTTTACGACTACGAGGCACAGACTGAAGATGAACTCTCTATGACAGAGGACGAGTTGCTTCGTGTCTTCGAGTCGGATGGTGTATGGCTGCTCGTCAAGAAGCAGGGCAACGATCCTCTCAGCGGGGGTGAAGGAAGGCTCGGATACGTCCCTGCAAACTATGTAGATGAAGCAGAGGCGGTCGACACAGGTGCTGCACCCGTCATTGAGGATGAATACGATGCTACAGGTGCGGATGAAGACGAAGAGGACGAGGACGAAGATGCCGGCGTCACTGGTGGTGTTGCTGCTATTCCTCAGATCCATCTGCCACAGACCGCAAACATCGGCAAGGGCGACGAGATCAAGATGTGGCCTGTCTCAGCCTTGGACAGCAAGAAAAAGAAGAAGAAGGGCACACTCGGTATCGGTAACGCATCTCTCTTCTTTGCATCTGAAAGCGACAAGACGCCTGTTCAAAAGATCAGTGTCTTGCACATCGCCAGCCACTCGCTCGAAAAGGGCAAGACGCTTCATCTCGAACTCTCCCCTGACGCTGGTCTATCAGAGTCTACGCTCGACTTCCACGCCGGCTCCAAAGATGCTGCCAACGAGATCGTCAAGAAGATCGAAGCGAGCAAAGCCAACGCTTTGACTGCTTCGGCGGCTCCTGCAGCTGCAGCTGCACCTGTCCCTCCTCCTGCTCCTCCAGTGGCAGCCGCTACCGTTCCTGACGCTTCGATTCCGCTTCCACCACCTCCCCCTCCCGCACCAACGGCTGCAATGCTCCCACCTCCGACACGTACCACCAGCACCCTTCTGCCACCACCTGTCCGCAAGTCGGTCTCCTTCCAGTCCCAAAAGTCGGCCGCTCCGGAGCCTGCAGAGGAGCACGGTATTGCCATGTACGACTTTGAGGCACAAGGCGACGACGAACTCTCAGTTTCGGAGAACGAGCACCTCATCATCCTCGAAAAGGAGAACGACGATTGGTGGAAAGTGCGGAATGACGCCGGTCAGGAAGGTGTCGTTCCTGCAAGCTACGTTGAGGGCAATAGATGAACTGTATAGTAAAGAATTAAAGTGTAATTGTGAAAACTGTTTTGGTTTATGCTGTACT
>JAXQGJ010000416.1:0-16229 GCA_037039655.1 Pseudozyma sp. M118-08B | reverse complement strand
TCTACAGAAAATCGAGCTGGAGTCGGGAGCGATCAAGACCTTTGCTTTGACTCGATGGCGTCTGGAAAGAAGGTCGTGCTTCGATGAGCGTTTCTATGGTCCACTAAGTCGACTTGAGAGGATGTCTAGCAGCGAGACTTGTTGTGGAAGAGTATGAAGTGATTACAGCCTTTCGAGAACAGGTCGCTATCCGTTTGAACGATGCTTGCTCGGAAAGTTGACCCGAAGACAGATAGCCGACAAAGTGGAGGGCAGCACCTCTTTTTGAGAGCTGGATCGTGCGGTCGACAGACACAGAGTCTGCGAGCTAGCCGACTTGCTCTGTGAGCGATCTTCGATTTCAATCGGATAGCGAGCATCCACAAGCCTCAATCCTGTTCTGTCTCACAGAGAAAAAATCATCATAGTGCTTCGAGCAGTCCAGTCATCACTGCAGCAGAAGCATCACGCGGACTGACTACCTGTCATAGAGTGGCTTTTCCATGTCATGAATAGACGCTGCCAAGCCAAGCGCATGGTACGCACGACGCATGTCGAGCAGAGACTGCCAAAATAGACTTTTAGCAACGACGTGAGCTTGCAGCAACCGATTCATACAGTGTGTTCTTGATGGCCAGAAGCAGGCACAAAGTGAAAGTGCACTGCGGCTACGTCACTTCACAGCTCCGATATCCCACACAAAGAAGCTGGACACGGGCCATCGATTTGCTCGGATATGTTTCTGTGGCCTGGGTTCTGCCTTAACATTTTAATATGAAACAGCCGATTGATTTGGTAGGAAGAGAGGTCCCGATGCGATCTCGCTCTTTCTCCACATTGACCCGACCTCGTCTTCGGAGACTTTTTCTTACTTGACATGCACAGCTGCCTTCCATCACCTACGGTACTTCCTACTTGCCTTTCCAGCCACTTACACTCATTCCGGCAGCAATACTCCAATCATTGCTGAACCTTACGCAACTGTCACTGAAGCTTTAGACTTGCAACACGAAAGATGTCGAAACGCGCACTTAGCTTCGTTGATCTGGCGCATCGAACTGCCGTCACCGGTCTCGCTGGTCTTGGTGTAAGTCTCAAGGTTCAGCACATCTCTTTTGCATTCGCGGATATCTATTGCGGATTGTGCTGATCGCTGACGCTCTCTCGTCGTCTTTCTCTTCCTGCCCTATTCATCGTACCGCATCAGATCTGGGGTCTGTGGCTTACAGCAGCTGTGTGGAAGTCTCGTCGCGATGAGCGTTTGGTGAGTGCCCCTCCAGCCGAGGTTGTCCTGGGTCAAGGACCCGCAGCTGACAATTCATGCTTCCAATGACAATCTCACCGACCATAACAGATCATCGCATCAAACGGCGGTCAAATCCCCATCTCCCAGCAAGCCCTCGCACTCTCTCAGCAGCAGAACGGGGAAGACCCTTATCCGATCACGAACGACCCTAAGCATGAGCCTGGACGCCGTGTATAAGATTTCTAAAGGCCTTTTTCGCTTTGACTCGATATCACCGTCAGTGATCACCCGACACCACGACATTGTACTTGTATACTACTTCCCATCGGCAATAAGCAAATGTTTCTTTACCATTCAACTATTAAGTCAAGGCTCATCGCAACGGAGCGCCCCTGGCCGACCTTAAGGTGTCGAGTGCGGGACACTGATAGACAAAACGTATCTCGTCCCTGGTCCTCATACAATGACAAGCAAGGGTTCGAAGGTCGGATCACGCAAGACGCGGAGGACTGGACCACAGAGTTGCCGAAATGCCAAAACGGAAAAACAAAAACAAAACCAAGAAGAGAAAAAAACAGAGGGGTTAAAGAGGGCATGTAAAGTACAACAAAGTAGAAAACATAGTCATGGTAGCTGTCACCAGGCCCCAGAAGGAAGCCGCCGTTCGCCTAAACCTGACACAGACCTATTCCATAGTTGCATAGGCATCTGCGCTTAGTTGTCTGGATTGAAGTACTGCTACGCAGAGAAAATTGACGCACAAGGCATGATTGCGCCTTAAGAGGAAGCTCCACGCACCCAGCGTTCCAACTCCTGTTCGACGTGACGTGACCTACGTTGAGCCCTGTATCCACCACGGTAGCCTTGCTCTTCTTCTCTTGCTTCAAAGTCGTCTTCCTCTTCGGCCTCAGCGGATGCTTCGGCCTCCAACTCGAGATGGTCGTCTCGCGAAAGCAAAAGACGATTTCCTCCCTGATGTCTGCCACGAACTTCCCCGCTCCTACTGTTGCCGCTTGCGGAACGTTTCGTATCGCCTGTGTCGACGGAGGGGAGCATCTTTTTGACGCGCTTCCACAGTTCGACGTCGCTTTTGGGCGCAAAAGCGTGATCTGAAGTGTCCAAAGCAAGGCTGAGCACCTTGTTGAGATGAGACAAGGTGTAGACTTTGTGAGACTGGGATGACGAGATTTTGAACAGCCTCGACTTGTCAAGAGCATCTTCTTGCAGCTGTTTGATCTGCTTTGCAAGTGTTTCGAGTCCGATTCGCTTGTCGAGGATTGATAGAGCTTCACGGGCCACTTCGATGCCCTTTTCGCCACGCTGATTGGCACAGGCTCGAGAAATGTGTAGGAAGATAGCGTAGACGCGGTCAGCGTGAATGCGGGACATCTTTTCGAGCTTGTCGTCTACGGGTCGACCGGCTTTTCTGCGGTAGGACGAGGAGATGGGTTGAGCATCGTTGGTGGCAGCACCCCAACGCGCAGTCCAAGTAGAATTATTGTTGCTGGTTTCTTTCTGATTGCACCAATCACCGAAGATCGTTTTGGTTTCTAACCAAGGGTCGTATTCGCGTTTCTCTGATCCCTCCTTGCTTTCACTGAGAACGCTAGCGGTGAGACCAACAGGCTCGCTGAGCACAGCCAGAAGATTGGCACGCAGCACTCGCATGTAAGCGATGTCGGCAGGTTTCCATTCTCCCATGTCGCCTGATTCAGATTGGTTGGCAGGCTGTCTTGAGCGACCATCACGGCGGTTGACGCTGTCCTCCTTGAAGTGCTTTCCGTGGTTCGATAACGCAGCTGCCTGCTTCATGACGTCGAGGATTGTACGCGCTGCGACCGGATCGCCAACCTCTCCGAGAGCCCAAAGCAGGCTAACAGTAGAGGCCGGGCGGAGTGTGTTGCCGAGACTGGCGGTGTCAGTAAGCATGATGCCGACGGAGTCGGCTCCGAGGTTGGCACGCTCATGTTCAGCGTGTGCTCGCGCCCATAAGTAGTTGAAGAGCGCAACGTCTTGCTTCCAAGTATCGAGACTCGCAAGCAGGCGGACAAAAATGCCCGCGGTAATTGGATCGCGCAGCTCGGCAACAGGTTGATTGTTTGGATCGCTACCGCCGGCGACGAGGTAGCGCTGATGACCAAATGCTTGAGCATCGTGTTCAGGCAGCCTGGGATCCCTTAAGATACCGTCGGCGGTCGACTCGAGATCGAGACCGTAGACCTTAGACAATGTCTCGAAGACGAGACGGTTTCGAAGGGTAGCCTGCTCGTCGTCTAATGTCTGTAGCCGGACCAAGATGGTCTGCATGAGCTTTTCATCGGGAACGAATCGAACGACGTCCTGAACATTGTTGGTGTCTGGCGCACGCCTATCTGCACTTTGACGACGTTGAAATGGAACCTGAGGTTGTGAAAGGCGCTCGTGACGCTCCAATTCCATCAACTTGACGGCTCTTGACCAGACTCGTTCCAAAGTCGAAAGGCGATCGGGATCGTCTGGTCGTGATGTGCCTGTGAGGAACGTCGACACGGTGCTCACGTCTCCTAGTGGCAGCCATTCTGCCAACTTCATATTAGCCAGTTCTAGCTTGTCTTGCGGCGAAGCATTGGGCGACAGACCCTTGAGCAGGTTGTCGATCTGTAACGGTGGGAAGAGGCGGTCCAAGAGCTGCTGTTGTTCTTCTTTGAAGCCGGCAGCACCTAGGAAGGTGGAATAGGCGCCGAGTGCGCTGGAAAGCACTTTGGGGAAAGTGCGTACCTCTACGATACTAGCCTGTTGAGAGATGTGGTTGCGACGTGCCTGCTCTGAAAGGTTGTTGAACTCGGTCTTGTCCATAGACGTGATATCTGTGGGTTTGGCTGAGGCGCCGAGGGAGTAATTACCCGACGAGCTACGTTGGAAGTAACGAGGAAAAGCTTGCTTCCACAGCTTCTCGAGATCTTGATACACTTCGCGGACGCGCTGTACCTCTCTGGGTTGAGGCGACCCTGGCTCGTTAGGGTTGTCACTTGCATCTCTAGATGCAGCCTTTCGGTGACGAGCCATGGACTGTGTGAGCCCTGAAATGAGGATGGTGTAAGTGGCAGCGCTTGGGAAGATACCGTCCTTTTTCATTTGGTTGATGAGCTTCCAAGCGCGTTCGATCCTATCACTGTTCAAGCATAAGCGAATAGCCGCGTTGTAAGGAGCTTTGATGCGCGAAGCTGACTTCAAGGCATTGTCCATATCGACGGACGCATCTTTGGTCTTGATCATGACACGGAGTGCCTTGATCTCGGTTTCGAAGTGAGCGAGAGCCTCATTGATCTCTGCATCAGGTTGCGTAGAAGGAGTGAATCCTGAATGTTGAAATCGCTGCCGAGAGTCCGTGTCTCGCATTGCGGCGGTGATGTGATCGACTAGCTTTTTGGCTCTGAGGCGGAAGCCAATGTGATCTTGTCCGTCGCGAGAAAGCAGTCGCTGTTGATCGGACGATGATGGTCGACGGGATGGATAGGAGCTACGCGGAGATGAGTTGCGAGGTGAGTGTGAGCTACGTGGGGATGAGCTTCGTGGTGGTGAGCTTCGTGGTGACGCATTTCGAGGTCTGTAGGCGCCCTCTTCATCAGTTTGCGTCTTCTTCGGAGCCTTTGGATTCCATTTCTGGTTCTGACCAAGACGTCTGAGTGCTCCCTTGACATTGTATGCTGAGTTGGTAGACGGTGTCTTGGATGTGCTCTTTGTTGAAGGTGCTGTAGTGGCTTGACGTGGCGGTGCTGAGCTGATTGACTGCGCATGGATCCTCGGTGCCAAAAAAGCAGGCGGCAGAAGAGTGTTGGTTGCAGACGATCGGGTGAGCCGACGCAGGGACGTGGGCAGTCTTGCTGCTGCGCTGTTGCAAGTCGCCATTTCGGATAACCCGAATGCTTTTCAGCTGTCTCGTCAGCAACTTGTCTTGACAAGAAGTGGTCAAGGTGTGGTAGGGAGGGATGGTGCAAGCTCTTTGGGTGATTGTCATGTCTGAGCAAGGGTCCCTTCGATCAACTTCCTATGAGCTGGATTGATCTTCTTCTTGCTCTGTTCTCGCGCTGCACGAGAGTGGAGCCAAACAAGAAGAAAGGGTCCTTCGGCAACTTTTAATCAAAAAATTAGAGGGCGCGAAAAGGAGGCATTATGTTAGACCAAGCTTACACACAATTCAAAACTTGCGGATCCGAAATGCTCTGGCCCTGATTGGCCCGTGATCGGAATCTTGAATGGATTCCTTCGCGCTCTGTATGCACCCTTGCAACCTCCTACACCATCTCGGCACCCTACACATCGACGTTGCACATCTTGTAGCCGACTGTGACATTCAGCACTGCACACGGCAACGCCGACATCATACATCTTTCAGCAAACCACGTGATCCAGCTTGTCGACTCGCCTCCGATCGTCACATAAACTTCCAAAATGGCTACACACCGAGATGCAAACTTCCCAGGGAAGCCCTACATCGACCCGGCCCCCATGCCATCCAGCCAGCCACACATTGACGAGCTCGGTGTTACCTCTGCGCCGCTCAAGTCCGCAAGCTTCTTCATCGGTCAGCACTGCAAGGATGTCAACGAGGACTTTATGCTTTGCAAGAGCGAAAACCGTGATCCCGCTCACTGCCTTAAGGAGGGTCGTCGTGTAACGAGATGCGCAAGGGATTTGTAAGTATTTGTGAACGAACGGAACAGAATGGAAGAGCACGGTGGATCTAAAGAAAGCCATGCTGTCAGGCATGGCATGGATTCTTGACGAGCCTCGTGCTGCCGCACTCCTAGTGAGACTTTGGCATCTATTGCTTGCAAGAACGAATGGCTGATAATGTCTCCTTTCCAACCTTTCTCTTTCCGACATTGTTTCAACGCACACAGGATCTCGAAGTTGAGCGAGAGCTGTGGAAAGGAATGGGAGGCACACTTCAACTGTCTTGAGCAGCACAACCAGGAGTTCTACAGGTGCAGGAAGCCAGAAAAGACACTGAACCAGTGTGTCTTCGAGAAGCTGGTACGTATTTCTCTTGGCGACAGCTCACCCGGCTATCCTCACAAACGTACTGACGCCTCTTTTCTCGTTCTACGATCTGGCTCTCCCAATCAAACAGAAACTTGCTAAGAACATTCCCGGATCGCCAGAAGGACAGCCTCAGATTCACGAGAAGAAGAACCCGGTATGGGGTTGATTGGAGCCTCCAACAGCACATCTACATTCACACAACCGATCAGGTTTCTAGATTCCGGCTCTATTCATGTGACTGCACCAGCAATATCACGACATTTGTATCAAACGGCAACCACTTCTGTACGCATGAAAGCAAGAAACCAGACCGCATCTCACTGCGTTAGGAGGAGGAGCAGCCCCAAGAGTCAATGATTGCGGGCTCATTGAAGGTATCACCGAGCATGCAAAGGACCAAAAAGAAAGGGAGCAGATAGTGCAAGAAAGCATTTTTATTGCGACAGCGACTGCTGGATCCACTGTCTCAGCTGGCTCCCAGCCTGCTGTGTAGACAGCGAACCACCGACATCTCGAGTACATTGTCCCTCGTCCAGGCTGCGCTTGATCGCGCTGTCTACTGCATCGGCCACCTCCGGCAGACCTAGGGACCATCGACACATGAGCCCAAAGGATTCAAACATGCCGATTGGATTGGCGATGCCCTTGCCTGCGATATCCGGAGCAGACCCCGATACCGGCTGGTACATGCCTTTTGGCAGACGACCGTCTGCTGATGAAGATGGAGGCGCATCGATTTCGGCAGATCCGAGCAAGCCGAGAGATCCTGGAATGACTGAAGCCAAATCGCTGAGAATGTCGCCGAAGAGCTGTCAGGTCACGGCATTGCAGAGAGGCAAAGTGTCAGTGTCAAAGCAGCAGTCGTCGTGTAGTACGCCGCGGCCGCTACAACTCACGTTTTCTGTCAGCACAACGCCGTTGAGCTTTCGTGGATCGCGAGCCAATACCATTGCAGCAGAGTCGACAAGGTGGTGACTCAACTGATCAACCAATTGCGGGAACTCGTCTCGGATGGTTTCAGTGACCACTTGTCGCCATAAGCGCGATGTGGCCATGACATTGGCCTTATCCACTGAGATGATCGGGAGGGGTTCTTTGCCGTTGGCCAACGAGAGAGCTGCTGCAATTCGCGTGAGACGAGCAATCTCTTCACGAGTGTACTCGCATCGATCCGAAGCTGCTATGGCAGAGGAAGAGGTCAGTGGAGTTGTCCTCCGAAGCTCGTTTGAACAGGTGAAAGATGCTTACCTCTCATCGCTTGGCTGTCAGGCTCCTCCTTCTTACCAAAGTAGATACCACCGGCGTTCTCTCGCAAAGTGATAACGTTGACTCCACGCACAACATGGTCCTTGAGCGAGCTGAGCTGGAGTTGCCGCTCAGAGACGATCTTGGCTGGTCGAATGTTAGCATACAAGTTCAGGTGCTTGCGCAATCGCAGAATGCCAGTTTCTGGCCTCCTACTTGAGTCTCCTACGTCCCATTTCGGTCCACCAACACTTCCTAAAAGAATGGCGTGGCAGTCGGAAGCCTCCGCGAGGGTGCTGTCTTGGACAGGGCAGTCGTGCTGATCAAGGCAAGATCCTCCGAGCAGTCGCTCCACCGTCTCAATTTTGACGTTGTATCGCGCTTGCACGAGATCAAAGAGTGGCAGAACTTCAGCCATGATCTCGGGTCCAATGTGGTCACCTTGCAAGACCATGATCTTGAATGTCTTGCCGGCATTGGCGCTCTGATCGGACGTCATCGTAAACCTCTGCACGTATGGTAGTTTGATGGTTTGATGTGAGTTCGAGCTCTGGTTATGGCAGCTTGCCTGACCACGGTTGAGGTTGCATATATCACAAGACCAAGGACTTTTGAGCATCTCGAAAGCTCAGACCTTCTCACTCGGCAAGTCAAAAGCCCAGAATTAGCCGTGTCGGAATTAGAACCTCTCTTTCCTCGCGCTCGCCAAGGCACACAAAAAGGTCACAGGAACCCCTTCCTCTTTGGCTTGCAGCACCATCTCTGTGTCACAAGTCCGAAAAGAGTCCAAATTTGGTTCAGCTCCACTGCCCGCATGCACTCCAGGCGTGCAAATTCCGCTGCTGGATGCGTGCCCTGACCCGGAGCTTAACCCCACACTTTTTGTCCAGTAAGGGTCGTGCAGCTACCTGTTGATGCTTGTTTGCTCTTTCCTCCCTCTTAATCACAGTGAGCGTAGATTGCCGAGCTAGAGCGAATCACGGATTATGCTTGTTCTAACCCTCGTGTCAACGGCTAGATACGCAATTAAGTGAACCGGGCGGATCATGGTCCCTGAATGCAAATTACGGACTTATGGCCGTGCAAGAGACCGATGCCGCGTGGCTTGAGTGAGAGGAGGACACAAATTCCTCCCATTCACCGCTTACCGTTCAGGCCGATCCTGCCGAGCTTCCTTCGCACTCCTGCTTGCCTTGGCCACTCTACGTTGAGCCCGGTACAACGTTGCGACCGGGATACTGCCCGCTGACCCCACATTCTGGCTTGCATGGCTGGATAGCGGAAAGGTACATCTAGAGCCAGGATAGCGAAACAAGCCAACCCAAATCTCCACTGCTCAGACTACCTAACAGACCGATGACCAAGGGATTGTTCCATCTGTTTCTCGAATTCGCCCTTCTTATATCCTTTCTACGTCCATTCGATCCGAGCACCTAACTTCGAAGCACCACCTAATCCAAAAGGGCTGCATATCGGCGATCTCCGCTCCAGCCTCTGCTCAAGATCCACACAAGCGCACACACCCGCACAACAAAACAAGAACCGACCGACGAGGATGAATAACAAGCTCAAGGATACGTCCTTGCTCGATCTATCAGACTTTGTCAAGGCACCTCAAGTTCAGGACGCGACAGACAATGAGACGTTCGCTGTCATGGGTGAGTAGGCCAAGCTGCGAGCCGACCGATACGGAACAAAACTGACGACCGATCTTCGCAATCGACTGCCCCTTAACGTACCAACCCCACTAGATCCAGGCGCAGGCACTGCGATCTGCACCATCAAAGCATCCGACCTCAATGACGTCGACCGAGCCATTCAAGATGCCAGCCAAGCCTTCACCACCTATTCGGCAATTCCGTCGCGAGAGCGAGCAATGCTTTTGCTCAACTTTGATAGGCTTATTCGCGACAATCTTGAGGATCTCGCCTGGATTTTAGTCTGCGAGACAGGCAAGCCCCTTGAAGAGGCTCGAGCCGAGGTCCAGTACGCGCTTACCTTTAGCTGGTGGTACGTTGGAGAAACTGAGAGGGTACAAGGACAAGTGGTCAAAAGCGCAACCAATCCATCACTACGTTTCCTCACAGTCTTACAACCGATCGGTCCGGTGGCCATCCTGACACCGTGGAACTTTCCCGTGGCTCTATTTATCCGCAAGGCTGTCAGTGCTCTAGCTGCAGGATGTACCATTGTCGCCAAACCTTCCCCTGAAACGCCACTGTCGACTCTCGCCGTAGCAAATCTTCTTCATCGGGCTGGCTTTCCACCTGGATCGGTCAACATTGTTCTGGCTTCATCTCGAAACACTCCGGCTATCGGACAGGCACTTTGCTCGGATCCACGTATCAAAAAAGTCAGCTTCACGGGCAGCACCCGAGTAGGTCGGCTGTTGATGCAGCAATGCGCTCCTACTCTCAAGAAGATGACGCTTGAATTGGGCGGTCTTGGCGCCTACTTGATATTTGACGATGCAGATGTGGATGCAGCGGCTACTGCGCTTGTCGCCAATAAGCTGAGACATGCGGGGCAGACTTGTATCTCAGCCCAGCGGGCTTTTGTTCACGAGTCCATCGCGGACCGCGTGCTCCAAAGGATTGGAGAGCTGCTGGACCGTGTGATACTCGGTCATGGTTCCGAAAGCTCCACCACGCTCGGACCGCTGCAAACAGAACGAAGCCAGCAAAAAGCGCGCGAGCATGTTGACGATGCCAAAGCTAAAGGCGCCACCGTCTACACGTCACAAGCTCAGGTGCCAAGCTCCGGCTACTTTGTAGCGCCCACGCTGATTTCAGGCTGCACCAAGGATATGCTTGTCTTCCAAGAAGAGTCGTTCGCTCCTCTCATCAATGTCGCCACCTTCGCTACCGAGCAAGAGGCAGTCGAACTGGCCAACGATACCGACATGGGCCTCACATCCTATGTGTTCACCAAGGACTCGGCCCGACTCTGGCGCATGTTTGAACAACTCAAGGCCGGCAACGTCGGTCTCAACGTCGGCGGTAGTACGACTGCAGCCGAGATCCCGTTCGGTGGTGTCGATCAGTCAGGCTTTGGCAAGGAAGCCGGTATTGGGGCCGGTCTGAAAGAGTACATGATCGAAAAGTCGGCGACCATGTCGATAGCCTAAGCCAACTGCTCGCAAATCTCTTACTCTAAACCGTTCCCTGAACGCTCGATACTGTATCCACTACAACGGTACACTGTGGGTCCTCAGTGACACCGTGGAATCACCTCATCGGAAATCATGCTCTCTGGACATCACCTTCCCACGAAGCTCCATCCCCCTATTCTTCCCACACAACCGTCATGCCGCACTGCCTCGAACGCTTCATTCAAACTCTTTGAGCCATTAGCCAGCCCGTGCTAGGCCTCGGGTATCTAGACAAGCTTCGGGTATCTATGTATGTCTAGATGATTACAGTTGGAATGCATTTGACTCGGACTGATTTGTATGGAGAACGCTAACTGTGCTAGACGACCCTCGAAGGCGTGCTGTACGTAGGGAGTGAAACGCTCGAGCAGATGCCCTGCTGCCCTTTCATGTGAATCAGCGCGGATGTTGCCGTACTTTGAGCGACTCGGCGGCAACGACCAAATGAAGGTGTTAGTGAAGGGCTCTTCGAGCGGCTATCGGACACCATACCCGTTGCTGCCTGACAGACAAGAGATAGCGAGATGGAGCAACTGTATGCTGCCACGCCTGCTATAGCTACCTGAAGCCGCCCTGGCCGGCCACTTTTTTCCCTCCAACTACTGACACATGATACGACAAGGGCCTCGCCCGCCATGCCCGAAACCTTGTTCAAATATACATAAGCGGGTGTCGTCTCGCTTTTTGCCGCCCAGTGTCAACCGTCGTCCCTTCATCACACGAAGTTCATTAGTTCACCGGTCTGGAGACAGCCGGGCCTCGAGACTTGGATTGTCCGCGCCTGCCTGATTGCGGCTTGATCTTCATCTGTGGCGTGACTCTGCACGGCTGGTGATACTTCCGCCATCATCTCATCCCTCCTTCTTGCCTATACGTGTCGGATTATAACACTGCCACTCCCTCTACTTGATATACGAGCACCTCAGAGTCGTACAAGCTGCACAGCGGAGAACGGTCACGTCCCAAAAAAGGTACAGGCTGGTCCGACAATTGCAGCTAGCCTAGCCACGCGAAGAAAAGGGAGAAAGGACCCTTGTGACCCTTTCGGATCAAGGACTGCTGCACTGCACAATTTCGGAAATAGGTCCAACTTGGCTGCATCCTAAAGCTTTCTCTCTTCTCGTGCCTCACATTTCCATTCTTCGCCAGAACCAACATCGTCCTATCTCCTTGCCGACATCGCCGCCGCCAACCCTTACCTCTTTTCGCTTCGCTTTGACACGCTTGTTCCGACACCTTTCGCATAGGTGGAGCTGTCCAAGCAAGATGAGCGACAACCTGCAATCAGCGAGATCACAAGGCTATGCGCCGGACTCAGGTGCACCTCACTACGGCGGCGGTGATAGTGTCGCGGGTCCCAGCAACAGCAACAACGGCAACCAGGGCAACCAGGGCAACCACGGCAACGATCGAGGATACGAACATCACGATCACGGCAAACGCAACCGATACCAGTACAGCTGTCTACAATGTCAACGGCGTAAACAGAGATGCAGTCGGACTTTTCCATGCGAGAAGTGCATGCAGCGAGGCATCGCCCACCTTTGTTCCCCACCTTCGAATCTTCATCGTCCTTCGAGGCGCATTCGGATGCGACAGAAGCTCGCGCTGCAAGCCAACGGCGAAGGACAACCAGACAGTAAAGAGGAACCGCACGACGATATGGATGACATGGATACTTACGAGCTCGACGATGAGCACGATGCGACCTCTCCACATCCCTCAAAGGATACGACAGGGATGGTAGCGTCGCAGTCCTATCCCCCGTTCAGCCAGATGGATTCGAACGATCACGGATCATCGCTCTTTGCTTCGCGGTCAAGACCATACGAACCTCTGCAGCAGTCTCAGCATCACGAGCACAATGCTGGCTATCAACATACTCACTTTCTTCAGCAGCAGCCACCTTTATCACCGCATCGGTGTCAGGCGCCAGACCCAGGTCATCATCGACGCTCTCAATCGCTCTACTACGCCTCAGGACATACAGAAGCTGGAACATCATCGAGTACACCAGCTATATTGCGTAGCGTGACAGCTCCTCGCGCTTCTATGTCCTCACCTACTCGTATTCTGCCTCCTCTGCAAAATCCCTCGGATCTCAGCTCAACTTCTATGCTAGGCCTGCATGCACATCACCACTCTTCCATGTCGAGGACATCGCTAGGCCTGCGTGACACATCCGAGCTTACACATACTGGAGCAGATGCGCTTGCGCAACTGGCTACGGTGGCGCAATGGCCAACTGTGCAGCAACAACAACAGCACGGAGAAGCAATGCAAGGCGAGCAGAGACGCGTGTCCGAGATGGGCGCTGCTCTCGAGACTCCTGCCAGCTCAGCCTCGCAGATGGCTATCACTGGTGCAGCGCTTGCTGCTCCTTCATCTTCTCGTAGCCAGCACAGCGCCCTTGCGCCCGAATCAGATCAACGCAGCATGGTCGACGCAGACGATGCTTTCATTGGCAAGCCTGCGCTTAACGGGCTTGGATGGAACCCGTTTCGTCGGCACGAAGGCATAGGTACAGACTTGCTATCCTGGACCGGTCAGCTCGGTAGAGGCTTTGGCCTTGTCATTCCCAAGTACGAGCTGCGCTCAGTGCAACAATCTCTACCGAGCAAATCACAGGCACAGCACCTGCTACAAATCTACCTCGACGATTTCAATTGGTCTCGCTTCCCTGCCAGTCCACAAGAGCTCAGCAAAGCTATCAACTTCTGCATCGATCGGTGCTCAATCTCGGACGATGTGCAGATGCTTCCGCTCATGGCGTTCTGTCTCTCGATCTTTGGGTTGACGACGCTTGACCTTGCGGTGCGACCGTATCCGACTCGCTCGTCACGGACGTACTTCTTTGCTGCTAGGAAGGCTTTGTCTCTCTCGGAAAGCTTGGGCTTGCATACCCTCGACTCGCTCTCGGCATCGTTGAACCTCTGTAGGTACCTTGACCTTTGCCGTGTCCCGCGGTCGACGTGGCTTCAGGTAGCATCGTGTATGCGTGGGGCTATCGATCTTGGGCTACATCTTGATGGTTCGCATTTGGGCCAGAACTGCTCGGCAACGCTGCAGAGGCGAGTGCTTTGGTCGCATATCGTTCATCAGGATCGTGAATGGAGCGTCCTTTTCGGTCGGCCGATGACGGAGATCCCTTTCTCGACGACACCGATGCCAACACTGCAAGACTACGTCAACACTGGGCTCGAGCTAGCATGTGCGCAGTACCTCGTCGTTCGAGATCGGTTCCGCGTATATATCGAGCGTATCTCGAGACTGTTTCAGGAGATCGCGGCCAGTTCCAACTCTTCCCCAACAACGAGGATTTATGAGCGCGCGCTAGAGATTGATCGAGATATCGTTGACTTCACAGAGTCCCTGCCACCGTGCTTATCGACCTCTCTGCCGTTGTCGGGTGGAGCTATGCGGCACCAAAACTTCTCCACGACTTTCTATCACCATCTGTGTACGAACCAGATTGTTTTCTTCCGATCACTGCTTCACCGGCCGTTCTGGATGGAGTCATCGGATCTCGTCTCGGTGAACCGATACAAGAACTCTCGCCAAATCTGTGTCGATCTTGCGCTGAGTGACCTACGCGGACGACGCTTGCTCTCACGCCGAATCCCCGTTACGATGCTCTGCCATCTCTACGGCAGTGCCTATTCGCTTCTCAGCATGAACACGATCATCGCCAGCGACATGCTCTTCGCTCTTGAGCTTGACGAGCTCCTCCAAGCTGAAGAGGTGCAGGAAAAGCTCGGCTACATCCAAGAATACGTCGCCACGGTTCGAGCTAACATTCAAGAGTCGCGTGGCGATCACCTCGCAGTCAAAGAGCTCTACGTGATGCGTTCGCTGCTCAAACGGATTCAGGACAAAGTGGCTACGCTTAACCCACAAAGTGTTGGATTCCAGGTGCTGGGCGTTCATTACCCGGGTGGGTGTGCAGATAGGTTGGCGATGACGTTGACGGAGCTGCAGAGCGCGGCGAATATGTTACTCAACATGGCGCGTGCAGGAGTGCGTATTGACGACGCAACGAGGATTCCACCAAGTGGCGAAGATCGATTCTCAGCGAGTAGCAGGTCGGATCCGAGCACCGTTTCGTCGGCCGTCTCTAATGCTGGAGGTGGCGCTGCAGCGATGGGACATGCCAACCATGCTCAGTCACAAGGTGGTTCGGAGAGCAACGCAGGTTTCCCAATGGACGGATGTGCAGCGCTAGGAGACAGCGCGTCAGTCACTGGCATGCTGAATCCACCAGCAGCGGCAGGCGGAGGAGCGATTGGCAGCGCAGTCACGCCGTCAGCTGACTCGCTCGATCTCTTCCTTTCCAACGCGGACGAATGGCTTTCATCGTTGCTCAATCCAGGTGCAGCTGCTTTCTCGGCGCCAACGCAGCCGTTGGATTTCGGCTTCTCTTTGTTCTGATCGCCTCGTAAACTTTATTTTTCTCCTTGCGCTAGATTGTCTAGGTGGGCTGCGCAGTCAAGTGCATGGGTGTGCGCTTTCTTCTCTATACTTACCATCTCGGCATTCGGCGATAAGGGATATCGTTCGGCTGACATCCGATAAGGGACTTGACTGGCGTGGTGTCGAAGCCGACGTTTTGCGGAGTGAGCATGTGACAAGCATAAGAGAGTGATCGAGCCGCGTGATGAGGTTCGTGACACGTTCGGGTTGGTCTCGTCAGCTTAGCCGGAGGGAACCTGCTCGAGTGCCCTCGACTGGCGCATGCTCGCAGTACACAAGGAGGGAAGAGCGAGGATGCCAGACGACCATAAAAGACTCACCCCGTCTCTCTTTCCTCCTTCTCGTTCGTCATCCTCTTCCTACCTTCGGGAAGATCAATCTTCCAGCCAGTCGGTTTGATCCAAGGTACGATCTTTTGGCTGTTCCGATCTCGACATGTAGACACAACACTGACCCGGCAAGACGCAATCCCTTGTCACTCATCACAGCTCAGCGCAGCACTACACACGGTCTACGACAACGTCATCTCACCATGACTCCCTCCTCGCTTCCCTCCTCGCCCCCCGCGTTTCACATCGCGGTGACCAACATGAAACGGGGTGATGCAATCGACATTATCGAGCAAATCGCAGCCAACTACGATACTGCAAAGACAGCTCCTACGGCGGTCAGCATGTTTTTAAAGGTCTCTGGCACAGAAACAGTGGGAAAGGTCCTTGAAGTCACCTCCAAGATGAGTTGCTCAGTTTATCTGATTGATTCGCTCCTTTACAACATCGCCCTGGCCAATCACCAGCTGGCTTTCTATCTGAAGAACCACCCGAATGCCTACTACAGCAGCTGGGCACGGGAGTGGAAGACTACCTTGCAGGATCTCGCCAAGTCGAACGGTCACAAGTTGACCAAGGATAACTGGAAGACCAAGTGCGATGAGATGAACAAGGCCAAGTATCCTGACCTCCCCATCAAGCCCGCTGCTCCATGCAACTTCATTTCCCCTGCCGCAACGCGTGCTGCCCCTACCAAGGTGACCCGATTTATAAGGTCAACAGTATATTTGTTTAAAAATGCATCTTCTTTCCTAACTTTCACTTTTTCTTCATCATCTTCAGA
>JAXQGJ010000415.1:0-16177 GCA_037039655.1 Pseudozyma sp. M118-08B | reverse complement strand
GCGCCTGTTCAACTCGCAATCGAGTTTGATAGACGTTTATGTTGGACAAGGTCGAGCGATGTCGAAGCTTGCTTGTAGGTTGCTGCAGCTGGAGTGTCTGATGCGTGTGCATAGGTCTCCTGTGCTGCACCTGCTGCACCTGAACGCAAGTTGCGAGACTCGACATTGTTAAAAGTAAAGGAGATTGCACGGCGATGTCAGTGACAGTGCTAGGTTGTGCGAGCGAGGCAGGATTCGCAGATGCAATTGCTGCAGCGTGGCGATCAAGTCAACGCAACTGAGATTCCGCGACAGGCTTGGCGACGATTCCGGTTGCAAAGTCGGAATCGGAAGACGGGGGAGTTTGGGGCGGAGCAGGCGATGATGATGATGGTGATGGTTGGTAGTAGTGGTGGTGGAGTGCAGGGTTACACGAACCAGGCGGCGTTGCATCGAGTTGCCAGAAAAAGTTGAGATTTCGAGCCATGCGAACGGTCATCACAATGAAAGTCGGGCAAGTTACCAGTATTCAGCGTCGTCGTTCATTCCCCGTGGCTTGTGCAAAGTTCAAACTAAGCTGAGGATGGCTTGGCATGCATGCGCATCTTCGGGGTGGACCTGAAGCGAGGCGTCTCGTTTGACGGAGTCGAGCGATAGAGATACACGACAACCTGCAAGCACAAGCACAACAAAAGGTACGGTTGCCAAGCATTTGTTCCTCGGAATCGCAGTGAGTCCGACTCAAAAGCGGTGACCACCTAGTCGCTGTGTTGACACGACGTTGACAAGACTTTGTTAACAGCTTGCAAGTCATAAAGTCACTCGACTGATGATCGCGAGTCCAACAAAAAGCCAACAGTAGTCTCGGCTTGTGACGCATTCGATCGCCAGGAGTGGGATCCCACAAGGTAATGCCCAGTGATTGGCAACCAAAGTAGACAGAGTGATCCTTTGCTAGCGTGGACCGTGTGATTCCCATGGTGCCGGGTGCCGCTCTGCCGAGAGCAAGCCGCGTGGTGGCTCGGAGCAGATCCAGACCAGTGCCACTAAGTTAAAGCATGGTGTCAACATCTTATTTGAAATTTCGAGATGCGAGATGTCAAACTCCGCCTCGGCCTTTTTTGATGTTCCTGCTTGACGCGCTTCATGATCGCTCTTTTCAGCCTCGCTCCCGTCCATCTCTTCAGCCAGCTACAAACATGCTTTCTCGGAATTCTTGTTGTGTGCAAAAGTCGGCTCGGGAAGTCAGACAACGAGATGACTGAGCTAGGCAGACCTGAGCTGAGAGCCTCTGGATGATGTGTTGCTACAATATTCAAGGGCTCGAGGAAATGCGAGTAGCTTGATTTCAGTTTCATTTGGGGACAAGCTTCCCGTTCCGAGGTGCGATAACATTGGTGCCAATTCATCTATAGATCAACAGCTCAAGCCGATTGTGGTCTTTTAACGCTTCTCGCACATCTCTGCAGTTTGACGCTATGATTCTTAGCCAAGTGTAAATCTCGTCTACTTTCCACCTCAGACTTATTTTGCATCAAAGTAGTCGATTTTTGTGTTATCGTGAGAACAGCAACAGAGCCGGAACATTTTGTCGGGCTGGTCGATGTGATCAGCTAGCTATTGAGATTCCGTATGAGACTCCAGAAAAGTGATCAAATGAGCATGTGATGTTCAGCAAACAACAAAGGGAGCTACTTGGCTGCAACGTGCTAGAGTAATAGGGAACATTTCGTTGCTTGGAGTCGACAGGTCCAGCCTCCTTGCAAGCGCCACATACTGTCCAGAACATCGGTCAAGAAACCGTACGAGTTGCGCCACCGTAGCGGCACCAGCTTGCCAGATTAAGGCTCGATCGACAGAGACTCAGAAAAAGCAGAAAAGAATTTCGCATCTGGTGAAGGAACACACGTTTCTTAATACAATCTATCGGCACAGAAATTCTGGGAAAGAAAAACAATTACATACCAAAAAAAAACGAGGAGATAATTCTGATGCAAGCGAGCCGTGTGCATTTGATACCAATTTATGTGCCACTGTCGCCGAGCAGACGAGGCGCGCTCAGCGCGGTGTTGGTTCCACGGAAAAAGTGTTACTTTTCACACATTTTCGTGCTCCGCAGCCAGGGTAAAGCCTCACACCACGTGGTTCTAGCTTGGTCCGGTGAGTGAATGGGCCGAGATCGATGTTCTCACAGGCCACGGCTATATCACTCCTGACACTGTGATACCCGTGAACGTGACTTTTATCTGTCACTCGAGATAGCCGTTGAGCAGCTTTTCCATCGATTCGATCACCATCTTCCGTCCCGCAGTCTTCACTTTTCCTTGGCTGCAACCACCGACACGGAGTGCCTGCGTATATACTCTCTGACGACGTCACGATGGATCCGGAAGCACGGCATCACGAATCGTACTCTCGTAATAGAAGCAGGTTTGCTTCGCCTACCATCAAGCAAAAGGTGTCCAGCAATGACGATCAACGGCAAGCCCGGCGGAATTTTCGAGCTCGAGACTTGAGGTCTGCCGTACAACTCTTACGTATAGACTCTCCGAGCAAGACAGGATGGAGAGTAGTGGGCGGTCTTGCCATATTGAGCCTCTTCTTGTTGCTTTCGAGCCGTACCGCATCACCTCCTTCCTACCTGTCGTCATCCTCTTCGGTGTACAAGGCGGTCACGATTTCGATGGACGAAGTTTACGCAAAATGTCATGCAGCCGACATTCACCCGATTGCATGTAGGGCCAATCATGCTGCCGAACTAGCCTCGCAACTCAGGTCTCGACAATCAAAGACCGTAGAGCAAGCGATCCATGCCTACAAACAACGCTACCTTCGAGCGCCTCCGCCTGGATTCGAGGTATGGGTGACCTTCGCCTTGCAGCATAATGCTGCGATAATCGACGATTTCGACCAGATCGAGGTCGATCTCAACACGTTCCGTAACGCTGGTCTTGTAGGCGACAAGCTCAAGGCTAGAATGCTGCAAGCCAAAGCCATTTCTTCAGGTCCGATGCTCGGTCAGCTGAGCATCATCGACGGTCAAGCCGTCTCTCTGGGCCCCGATGAGGGTCCGCTTTCGGCAGTCGCCCTGGATAAGGTGCTCAAGCCCGTCGAACACCTAATCCCAGATGTATCGGTACTGTTCAATTTCTTTGCCGAGCCGAGGATGCCTCAACCAGCCCCGTCTTCCTTCTCAGCACCTCTCAAGTCATCCAATTTGAGTGGTAAAGATCCAACTCATGTCTTGCGACAGGCTTGCCCTTCGTACCACATCACGCCATTGCGAGCTTGGGATTCGCTTGAGCAACCTCTTGACTATTGCTCTGAAGATGCTGACGAGCTAAAGCAAGAACATGGATTCTTGCAAGCTGCGGACAATTTTCTCCCGTTCAACAAGCTTGTTCCCGTCATTTCGAGGTCGAAGTTATCCAATTTTGCCGATATTTTGGCACCTAACGTCTGCTACGGCGTCTCGGATTACAGAGGCGCACCAGACAGCATCAAATGGGAAAAAAAGTCAGACAGTGTGTATTGGCGCGGAACGACGACAGGAATGCAGCAGACTGCTTCTACTTGGGCGCGTGGTCACCGTCATCGGATGATGCGCTACGTCAAGCAGCTTCGCGAGGCCGCCAGCAAGCTTACTACAGGCGTCGAGAAGGATCCCATCGACAAAATCTACGCACCTGGCTTGAACATTGCCACGTCGCGTGAGTCGATCGACGTTGCCGGCAACACGCTGCCTTTGTTCGATTACACGAATCAGCCTTTGGCGGAAGCAGTAAAACGACTTGGCCACAGCACCTTCAATGTTTCGTGGTCACAATTCATTCTCGCCGACAATGAGACCATGCAATCGCTCAAAGCCAACCAGGTGGCCACCGGAAACGAAGACCAAAACGCGCTGTACAATCACAAATTCGTGTTGGATCTGGATGGGCAATCCATGTCGTGTCGCTTCTACCAGCTCCTTGCGTCGAACTCACTCGTGTTCAAGCAGACACTCTGGTCGGAATACCACGACGACCGTCTGGTACCTTGGATTCATTACGTTCCTCTGGACGTTCATGTTGAGTATGACGAGCTTCCCATGCTCCTCGACTTTTTCATTAACCATCCACAAGGCCCACCAACAGCAGCCAAAATTGCAGCTGCTTCAAAGGAATGGGCCGAGACAATGCTTCGTCCCATCGATGTCTCGATCTATTACGCCAGACTTTTGATCGAGTATGCCGAGCTATTCAACCAGTAGCCATCGGGGCCGCTCAAATAATTGTACGCTACTGTGCTCCTAGAAATTGCATGAGTTCACCCACCGCAGAATAAGGCTTGACTCACGAGGTCCTGTAGCTGCTGGCTCATTTGTGCTTGCGTGATGCCAAATGTCTATGTCCAGAGCCCCAAGGGCGGCGGCGGGACTCCAGCTTTTGCTCGTCCTCGTTCCATTCGTATACTCTGCAGTACATGATTAGACGGCTGCGTTCATCAACCTGAATGCTTTTTCTCTCAATGATTGCAATAACAGAAAGTTGTACGAACGGCATAAGACAAATGATAGAACGGAAGTGCAGCATGACGTTCATGTAGAAGAGTCGCAAGAAAGGTACGAGTTAATCGCGAATCAGATTGGCGAGCTCAAGCATCTGGCGATAAGTGTAGATGGAAAGATCAATTTTCCGCAACCCCGTGGCAGCCCAGAGTCTCGACCCATTCGCGATCTTTTCGCCAAGGTGCTGCCCAGTAGGATGATTGGCGAAAAAGTCGACCAAGAGTGGCAGTTCTTCAAGGTCCAAAGAAACTGGAATGTAGTGAAGCCACGGCACGATCCTGTCATCGTGGTATTCTGAGTAGATGGTTTGCTTGAAGACCAGGCTGTTGCTTTCGAGCAGCCTGTAGAATCGACCAGACATGGAATTGCCATCGATGTCGAACAAGAACTTGTTCTTAAAAGCGTCGAGTAGCGGTGCCTTTTGAGCAAGGGGAAACCTCGTAGTCCATTCCTTGCAGTATTCGGGCAACGTGTCACATTTGTACAATCCGACCAGGTTCATATCAAACGAGTCCTTGCGGAGCCTCGATAAGGCTGTCATCTGTTGATCGTCAAAGGACGTTGGCATGTTGGGAAGCTCCAAGCGTGCATAGTCATCCTCGGCGAACGTATCAGGGAAGCCAGAGAACCCATAGCGGCTAGAGAGCTGCGCGATCTTGGCTCGCATTTGATGGTTGAGCATTACGAGACGCTGACGATGGCCATAATAGAAGAACTTCTCGAAACGATTGGTGCCGGTATCGCTGCCTCGCCAATAAATGGTGGGCTTTTTGTCGGCATACGGAATTTTGTCGACGGTGTTTCCTTCCAGGCGATAGTTGTGAGAGGCAAAACACCACGAGGCCGTCGTGACATCTTGGAAGCTTGACAGCTTCGCCAGCGAGAGAACGGGGACAGTAACATTGATGCAAGCCGGTCTCGTCCAGAAGAAACCGTGTTTTTTCACCCATTGCTCTTTGTTTTTGCAAATGTCGATGGATGGTCGGTCGCTGGTTGTCAGTGACTTTGTGGCCAGGTTCCGAGGACAGCCCAGATCTTCGGTATTGACCTTGGGGATCCTTAGCGAGACTTCAGTGCTTGTGACATCTTCAGGACCGTCGGTCGGGCCACAGACCCTAGGGTTGTCGTCGAAGCTGTGAAGCACGGTGAATTCGGGAAGCTTGTGGAGGAACGGCGACAGAATCTGTTTGTACGCAATGACATCTTCCTTGTTAGCGTCAGCCGAAGTGGTAGCAGTGCCGTTGGCGAAGTCCCATGTGTGAAGCTCCCTCAAGTTTGTTTTCTTTGCATTAGTGATGCGTTGGCGCAAAACCTGGCTGGAAACATTGCGGAAAGGCGCCAGATCTTCTTCCAGCTGGCCGTAGTCATCAAATATAACGGCATTGTTTTCTTTGGCGAAGGCGTACCAATCCTGAAAACCGGGAGGAGGCGACCTCTTGTATTGCTTGACGTAGTGTGCTACTGCTTGATCGTATGTCGTTGCTTGTCTCGCAAGCATGGCATCAAATTTGCGCTCTGCCAGCTTGACATGGCAGACAACAGCCTCTGCGACGTTCTTCTTGATGTCAGGGCATTTGCCATCCTGCAATCGAGAGGTGCCGATCAAGTGTTCGGAGTGCTTGAGGGCTGAAGCTTTGGACCCGCCATTGAGAGGTGTAGATGATTGTTTTGAGCTATACTCCTCGACTAGTGGGTACGTTTCTTGTGTGCCTGTCAGAGAAGATGACACAGGCGCATAAAGCGCCAGCGGCACACCTATGAGCAAGAGCAGGCACAGAATCTTGAGCAGCTTCTTGTTACTTCGATTGCGCAGGGCGCGTCCCAATACTGTGCCATCTGCCTTACTGTAAAGAGGCAGATCCTGGCTGGGCGTATCGTTATGAGCGCTCTTGAGAGGGGTATAGCCGCGCGAGTTGTCCGTGGATGCGCTGACATCGAAGAAGCCAAGAACGCGTTGACGCAATGACCGGTTGCTGTCGTTACAGTCTCCACCGCTGTTCTGACGCATCCAGGCCGGCTCTACTGGTACGTATCCCGGTGATGGCGGATAGCTGGATGCTGGTGAGCTTGAGCTGGGCTCGAGGGAGGTCTTCTCCTTTGACTCCTCCATTTCAGCAAGAAGAGCTTCGTCTTGACGCGCGAGGATGAGATGTACCCTGCGAAAGCGACTGACTGGAGGGTGATGCGAAGGGAATTGATACGATGTGGGACAGAAGAAAGAACGCTGAGTAGTGGTGTCTGGGAGTGTTGCAATCTGAAGATCAACTTTTTGCATCGGAGACAGAAGCTGGTGCAGTGTCTGTTAGTAGCAATCGTGAGAACCCTGCATTAAGCTTCTCGAAGCAACACTTTGTCCGCTTGCCATGGGAGAAACACGCGCTCATCACGAATTAGCCACAGACGCACTCAGATCCCGGCTCCTCAAGTACAGCGTCTTGTGTTGGTCGGTTTAACGGCCTCCTTGGCCGACTGGGACAATGTTCACAAAACAAGGGCATATTGGCCGAGGTGCATGCGAAGCAGGACGAAAAGGTACAATTCTCGGCCATGGCAGCCCGACCGGCGGATCAGGACTTTTCGTGCATCAGCTGTCAACTCATATTTTGTATTCGTTTCTTTTCTTCTCGAAATCTGCGATGTAGACATGCTGCAAATCCCATTCCCACATGAATTCTTGTCCGAGTCGGAGTTCTTGCCAGCACGTGGCGGCTAAATTACCACCTTTTGGGCTCTTTCTGTTCCCGTCCTTCAAACTTGTATCAATCATGCTGTATCAATGCTTCGAAATCTTGAGAATCGGAAAGCCTTCCTACTTCGAGACGAAGCTCTTTGCTGGTCACATAGCACTGCGCTGGGCACGCACTGGAGAAGGATACGTGATCTACCAATGCAGCCGGACAGGCTGGGAACTAGTGGTTGATTACTGTATAGCGGAATAGCTTTGTATGCGTGTATTGGCAGAACTAAATTTAGATATGAGATTGACAGATGAACAGGACAAGGAAGACTAGATCTAGACAGAAGGCTTGATCACATTAAGGTCGGTCAATTCGATGTCAGCTCCAGCTTGAGCATCGTATGAAGTCTCTTCTTTCACGGGCTCGATGTCGAAGAAATAGCCCGTGGCCGACTTGGGCAAGGGAGTAGCCACAGAAGATGCAGGTGGCGACAATGTAGAAGAGGACGAGAATGACGACGAAGAAGGCGAAGGCTCTGCGGTGACAAAGGGTACTTTGCGATCAATATCGAGATGCAAAGGAGCCGGTTGCGATGGCAGTTGTTCTTGCTCTTGCTCTTTGGCTGTCTGTGACTCGGCTTCCGGTTTCGACTCGCTAGGAGCATGTCTCTGATACAACATACTGCATCCAAGGATGACCGCACTGCCGGCAACGACCAAAATGATGTCGAGAATGCTGTCCATCTTGCTCGTTGCGGGGAAAAGCATCTCGTTGAGCATAAATGTGAGCACGATAGAAACGGCTGATGTAAAGTCATTGACAATGACGCCGGCCTTTTTGAGTAGCATAGCGATCATCATGCCGTTGAAAGATTGGCAAAGAATGACGCCCAGCGGCCATGGGCTTGAATGGAGATCATGGAGCACTGGTCCCATGGGCTGTGTCTTCCCGAAAAAGACGATGCCTGCAGCTGGCATGATAGAGAAACAGGAGAGGTGAACGTTGGATGCCCAAAGGTTCGTCTGCCTGTCCCGGTAGATGAATTCGAGCATGACACCGGCTGTGGAGCTCATCATGGCTGCTGCACACAATGCCAGAGAGGCCTTCAACGTGTTGCTTGAGTTTGCACTTGCTGCATCGCCTCCGGAAGTAGTAGCAACTTTGACGAGCATGACGCCGGCAAAGATGCCCAAGATGCAGAGCCATTGGACGAGAGCGATTCGCTTGCGAAGAACAAGCCAACTTAGCGTGGCACTCATCATAATTCGCATCTGCCAGAGTGCTTGGAAGAAAGATGGGTCCAGTTCGGAAGCTGCGTAAAGGTAGAGGTTGTTCTGTACGACATAGATGACAGCGGGTACGATCAGTCTGAAACCTTGCAGCTGGAAGATTTGCGATCGCATGTGTTGCAATAACGTTGGAGGAAACGGTGCTGGCCCCGGCTCTGACCCTTCCTCTAGGATGGAAGGAGAAGCCCCCGATCCCTCCTTACGAAGCAAGCCATGTTCGTCATTGTCGTTATCTTCGACCTCAAAGTCCTCAGCTTGTAATCTTGTGTAGCCGTTTGCATCGCTCGTCCCAGACAAGATAGATGTATCGTGATCGCGTCGCTTACGATGCAGGGCACGAGCGAGCAGACAGATAGATGCTACGATCTTGACAGCTTCGCATAGCAGCACCGTTAGCGACGGAGAGTATGCAGCATGTCGCGATGCTTGATGAAAGACGATTCCGGTGCTGGACTTGAGGCCGCTGATTCCGAGAATTAAAGGCGTGAGAGAGCCAAACATGATGTCGACGTAGTCGAATTGAACCGAAGTGGTGGTGCTCCCTTCCGTGAACGTTGCTGGTCAATGTGAAGAGGAAAGTGAGGAGGCAGCAAGTATCGAAGTGGTCAGCCAGGAGGAGGGATGATTGTCAAGGATGCGGATTTCTCTGGTGAAGGAGATATGTCGTGGACCAGAAGCAAAACCGAGGATGACTTCGTAGACATTTTCAGTATAACTCAGTGGCTGCAGCGTCAATTGCCGGCTCAATCGCTGTTGTGACACGCCCTTGCTGTCGAGACCATGTGGATCTGGCGACACGGATAAATGCTTGGCAGCGCATCAAGGATCAAGGTGTGTGCCGATGCTCGATGGCAGCGATCTTATTTCACGGTAACAAGAGCTGTTGTACAAAAAGCCCGGAGAGTCAGGCGACCTGCACGATGCAGATCTGTCCCGCTTCGGTTGGGCAAACATGGATTCATTCCATCTGACAATCTTTAAGGTAGCTAGAGGTACAAAGAAAGGCACCTTGACAGGCACAGGAGCTTGCGTCCCGTCAGGTCCGAGTCTAACCACTTCGCTAAAGGGCTTGAGGAAACTTAGATTCCTCTCGCCATGCGAGTTGAAAGAGAATTGGCACATCAGAGTCCGGAGGCTGATCAGGCAGGAGTCCGCACGGTGTCATGGCTCATGATGGCCTCGTTGTGGGCTCCCTCTCCAGTCTTCTCGGCGAATAATTGGCCAGCAACCACAGTAATTAGTCGTTCATGCTCTCAAGCGTGCCACTATTGCAAATGATTGAGGAGAAAAAGAAAACATTAAATATAAAATGAAAAAAGGGAAAGGAGAAAGGAGAAAGGAGAAAGGAGAAAGGGCCAAGGGCTCTGGAGCCTATCGCGACATGAGATTCCTGCATGCGTCTCGGTTCGCTTTATGCAACTTGATGATCTACCTCGGTGTCGTCTTGACCAACGGCTCAAGACTGCCTGGCTCTTTTCACGGGTAGCACATACATCACTGTAGCTGCCTGATTGTGACTGCAGCGACGATTCGGTCTCGAAATGTGGGACACGGGTGCTGAACTGTTCTTATAATAGAGCTTGTCATCTGCATCTTCCGTACCTTAGCAAACGGCCCTTTGTGTGATTTCCATCGCTCAGAGGGAGGGCACCCTGCATGAGATCAAGCCTGGAGTCTGCATTAGGTACCATGAAAGCCGAGCGGAGTCTGACAGCTCGCGTAAAGCGAAAATTTAAAATTGCACATCGCCCTCCGAGGCCGCCACACGGTGGCTCTTGGCTCGTGGCTTTTCCCTCGTTTTTCTTTCTTGCAGACGCATGAAGCTGCAGAGACACAAGACACGCAGCCTGAGACATACCACGAGATAGACGCAGTTTAACGACGCATCCGGTTCGAGTTAGGCGATGCAATCGAAGTGTATTGTCTGACATCTGAGATTGATGACGGCGGGAGCCATCAGCCGTCGTTTCTTCGAAGAGCAGAACGCGCGCATTTAGCACCAGAACTTCAACGTACAGTATTTCCAACACAAACATGATGACAATATCAGGAATTGAGACAGAGATAGACTTGATAACAGAGCGTGTGTGTGTGGTTTGCAATAATAAACAAGAAGGAACGCTGCTAGGATTTCATGTAAGTTGGGTCCAAGCCCTCGTAGAATCCCTGCATTTTCCAGCGATAGGCTCTCATCCACCTGCTCAAGTGATCAGGCTCGGTCAGTTCCCACCAGTCGTTGTGAATCGACATCGCACCACGCTCGACATCCCAGAACGAAGGACTGTGACCGCACCACCTATCCTTGAGCCTGCTGAAGGGCATGTTGCCATCGGATCGGAATACATGATTGAGGAAGTTCTGATCAGGCTTCGTCGTATCGAACTGACCTGGAACCTCGAGAACCGACATGAAGTGGTCAAACATCTGGACAGATGGCTTCAAGACGAAGAGGCCGGCGTTCATGTAGTTTTCGTGGATCTTCTCTTTCTCAGGTGGCCAATCGTGACGTGCGTCGACGTCTGCCACAGGAGCCCAAAGATACTCTGATGGCTGTGGTCGATTGAGGTCAGGGTCGGAAGTGACGATACGTTTGTTCTGGCGAACAGCTGCTTCTGCTTCTCTGAAAATACCATCAATGGGGTGAACCAGCATGACGGTGTTGTCGAGGTAAAGAAGCTTCTCGAATTGAGTGAGCTTCCAAGCATAGAGCTTACTGAAGACGTTGAAGTATCGAGTTTGATCAAAATTCTTGTACGCTGTTGGAGCGATAGGCTCGGTGATTGGCCAGATCAAGGCACCGTCCTTTTTGAGGCGCTCGATCTTGGCCTGGCTAACTTCTGGAGTTGTCATGACAATCAAAGGTGCACCAAGTCGGTTTCGCGTTTGAGGATCGTGGAGAAGCTGGAAAGTGAGCGTTCGAGTTGCGACAAAGTGATTATCATCATTGATATCCGTTTCGTTATGTGCGTGGTCTGGTGCAGTCGTAAGCAAAGTGACAAAAGCGACCTTGCTGTTGCTCGAGGCGAGAGTGTCGTTTGAGCCTCGAGGCCAGAAATGGAATCCGCCTCCTAGAAAGACGATCAGCCACGCCGCAAGTACAACTTGCACCCATCGATTCTGCAGTAAAGCCATGAGTTTGTTTTGTCGTCGTCGGACAGGCAAGAGTTTCGGCTGCGACTGAAGCATGGGAGAGTCTTCGACATCGCGATCGAAGATGACCCCTGTACCATCGCTTGAAGCTCGTTGGTATGGCGCGCCCTGATCTGCCATGATGTGTGAGTCGTCGACTTGGAATGGAAAGGTCGATGGAGGATGGGATGACTTGTGATGGTGGAGAAAAAGAAGAACGAGCAAGGGTGCAATAAGCTTCTGGTCGTAGTCACGGTCTCAATCACGGTCGGTAGTGTTGTTCTTTCACCCTACAGGCGAGCTCAAGGAAAGACGGGGTTCAAGTCGTTACGAACATGCAGCATCGTGCATCAAACAGCAGCAGCAGTCCCGACCCTTGAAGTCTCGGAGATCATCTTCTTGTCAGAAAAGAGAATCAGAATTGCTTTAATAATACTTTTTTCTCATTATTTTGAGAACACCGAATGTGATCTGCAGAGGGCCCGTCCCACCGAGCTGCATATGGATTTATGGACTTGAGGCTGATTCGGTGATTCGGTGGTTCGGGGTTTGATACCAAGGGTCGTCTTACGTGAACGTTGTCACGGCAACTTTCATGTAGTCCTGGTCTGAGCATCGGGTTGCCATCATTCGACGCCTTCCCTGACCTCATAGGTGTATCCACAATGCAAGGCAGTTAAAAGAATTGCAAACAGAGGCGCGTTGAACGAGGTATCGAATGAGAACACGAACGATAAAAAAGTTCAAGTGAAAAACATCTTTTGGCTTTTGATTTCACCGTACAACGCGATCGAATCATGAGACCATCATCCGACCGTAATACGTGTTGTCGCTCTGTCAGCCTGAATAAGCAAGGTCGGAAGCGCTGGCTCAGATCTCATACACCTTGAGACAATATTGCTGACGTTTAGATTGCGAAGCGGTCATCTATACAGTGTAGTGAAGTATAATGTTACCAAAGTTGCCACCATTGGTTGGAAGGCGTACCGAAACTCTTTGTGAGCCTATCAGCATCACGAGAGAGGTAGAATCCTTCCATTCTCCAGCGCCATGACTGAACGAGGTTCTCGAGCGCATAATCCCTTTGAGCGCGGTCGGGATTGTGAATACCCATCCACCATTTGATGTGCATCGAGTATACGCCACCGATCACATCTTCGATATGAGGAGAGCGGAAGAACCAGCTTGGATGGATCCTGATCATTGGCATGTTGCCATCTCGATGGAATACGTGCTCCATGAAGTTTTGTTCCGGGAGATCAGGCCAGAACTTGCCAGGAGTCGCTAGCACCGACATGAAGTAATTGAACATCTTCATGTCCGGCTCCACCACCAAGAACCCAGCATTCATTCCACCGCAATTTTTGCAGCCTGGCTCAGGAGTAACCCAAGGCCACTCGTGAGGACCAATGACCTCTTCGGCAGCAGAGAAGACGTAGCGTTGAGGTTGAGGTGCTTCGTCCAGCCTGATGAAGTTTGGATTGTTGCGATTGTATTGCACCGCCGTGGAAGGATCTTTGAGGAGAGCATCGAGCGGTTTCACCAAAATGGCATCATTATCGATGAAAATGACTCGCTTGTATTGCGTCCACTTCCAGATAAGCAGCTTGTTCCATACGCCGACGAATCTCTTGTCATTCTCATGACGATAGGCGGGGAATTCGAGGTTCTTTTCGATGCGGTGCACCGTAACTCCATCCTTGATCAGACGGTCGATCTTGGCCTCGCTGACGTCTGGTGTGACCATAACAATACATGGTGCATTGAGTCGGTTGCGTGTTTGCGGGTGATGGAGAATCTGGTAACACAAGATACGGGTAGCAACAAAATACTTATCGCGGTCGGCATCGCCAATGGTGTGCTCTTCAGCCAATGTCTTGTTCTGAACGGACAACAGTGTGGCAAAGGCGACTTCGGATTTGGGTCTCCTGATCTGAAGCAAGCTTGCCGATAAAAGCAGAAGAGTGAAGAGGCCGACAAGCGCGATTCGAAGTGGACTCCAACCCGAACGAGCTTTGGAAAAAGCTGACTTGTGAAAGGTTGACCATCTTGGAATGACGGTTCCGTTGTCGTTGTCGCCGTTCAAGGCAATTGGGTGCAGCGGGATGTCGACAGACGATGATGAAGCACCATCCTTATCCGTGTAGTACCCATCTTGATGCTTGTCGGTCATCTTTGAGATGATCCTCTCGAAAATAAGCAGCTTCGTCGGAACAATGCAAGAAGCGTGATGGGTGTGTCTCGCTAGGTAGCTAGAGCCAATGCGAAACAGTAAGACGATTGAGAATGCTGGGGAATGTCGAGTAGGATGATGATGGATTGAAGAAATGGAGTGCACAGCTCTGAGCAAGCGGGTGTATGTTCGTCGAAGCTTGGTGATGGTGTGGAGATGGTGATGGTGTGTTGGTCAGACCCTTGAAAAGCCAACACTTACGAACCAGACCGCTCCTACTCATTTAGTTGCATGGTCTTTGCCGACAAGCTCTTCACGCTTGAGACTAGATTTCGAAGTACAGCCGCTACACTCACACTCAACACTCAGTCAGGCAACGATAAAGTAACATTGTGTCTACCGTCTAACCCAGCGAGACTTGCTTCGATAAAGCGACACTCCGAACGGTCGATTTGTCCGCAACGACAATGCAAAAATCATGCATGTCAATCAATGCAGGTCGGTCTCAGGGCCGAGCCACGCGAGAACTTACTCTTTAATTTCAAAAACAACGAGAAACAGAAAAGAAAGACATAAATATAAAGAAAATTCGAGTGAAAACCTCTCTGAGTCTCCGCAAAAAGAAATGCAGCCCTCGAATGCACGAACATCGTGTACTGTGTAAAGGAAGATCCCGCGTCTCGGAGATGCAAACGTGAGCTAAGCACATTTACATTGCAAGGCAGCACAGTGCTTCGCTTTCCGCATCTCGCTGCACCGCCTGTCCTCTTCCCTGGAGGCTTAATGCAGTTCTGTGTATCTCAGAATGCTCACAGCCGCTGACAAGAGGGAGTCTTTTCCCGTGCATGCATGGTACATCAAATGAGTACTGATGGACTGATTGACCCTTTCCAATTCGCAGAGTTAATCGTTACGGCTAAGTCACCGCCCTTGCGCCCTTGCAATGCCAGCAAAATGACCGAGGTTCAGCATTGAATCGAGCCTCATCAATGTAGAATAAACGGCGTCTTGTGTGAACGAATAGTGTCCAGCATTCTGACCCATCATTTCGGATCAAAAATACACTGGTGAGGTTGAGAGTGCACACAAATCCGAATCTGGCGACTTTCATTTGTGAAACAGTTCAGACGCCACAGTAGAGGCTCTACCTTGACCGCTCACTGTGCCGACCGTTCACTGTGCCAACCGCTCACTGAGCCATCTTCGCGATCGGGTGGCAGAAGAGGGATTCACGCAAGTTATCAAGTCATAGAAGCACAGACAGACACCTATGCTGCGGCGCAACGACGGAGTGTCACACCGGTGGATCCACGGAGCGATTGCTATTATTCCGCTTGTATGGACAGTGACGTCCTCTGTACACTGTCCCCCTTAGGGCTTCCAGTCGTACTTCGGCTTCCAACCAAGCACCTTCTTCGCCTTTTCGTTCGAAAGCACCGTTACGTTGGGATCATCACTCAACGGCTTGTACTCCACTCCCGGGAAGACTTCCTTGACCAACTCTGCCGAAGGCTTCTTCATCACCGTATTGTTGTTGGCGATGATGAAAGCGTGATGGCCCTTGAGATCCTTCTCCAGTGCAAGCTTGATCGCTTCAGCGCCATCACGGGCGTCGATGTAGCCCCAGCAGTTCCAGTAGCGCTTCTTTGGGTCGTCTTGCCAGCTCTCAAAGGTAGCGTACTCCTCTTCGAGCTTGACGTTGGAGAAACGCATGCTGATAATCTTGATGCCACCCGAAACGCCGGGGTGACGATGCTCTTGTTGCGACCATCGTACGTATTGCTCCGCCAGAGTTTCTCCAACGAGCTTCGAAAGCGAGTAAGCCGACTCTGGAAGCAATGGGCTCTCCTCCGTGATAGGCAACTTTTCCGGCTTGATGTCCAACGGAATCCCAATCAGCGTCTCGCTACTAGCCATAACAATGTTGCCAATGTTCAACTTCCTACAAGCCTCCAACACGTTGTAAGTGGAAGCAACATTCGTGTTGAATTGCTTGCTGCTTGAACTTTGACCTGGACTCGGCATAGCAGCGAGGTGAACAACCGCTTGAACACCCTTGTACGCCATATCGACCTCCATCAGCGCTTCGAGCACTTGGCCCATATCGGTCAGATCGACCTCAACCAATCGATAGGCACCCTGAAGACCGGTCTTGCCATCTTCAGAGGCGGTTTTCGGGCGAACGCGGTCGAAGTTGATGACCTCCCAACCGGAGGAAGAGAGATGGGCAACGGTGGCACGACCGAGTTTTCCAGATCCTCCCGTGACGACGACGCGAGGTTTGGTGGTTCGTGGCGATTCGCCAAGTGTGAGAGGTGTTGAATTGGATGACATGTTTGCGAGTGTCATATGTCATAATCTTTAACTAATGTATTCTTGT
>JAXQGJ010000414.1:0-16376 GCA_037039655.1 Pseudozyma sp. M118-08B | reverse complement strand
TCTCTGCCTCTTCGCCCTCTCCCCCCTCACCCAAGCCGCACTCGCCTGAATCGCCTGCTCGAAACACCTTCTTGCTTTCACCCTCGTCGCTCTATCTAACTTCCTCAACTCCACACCTCTTTCCCCTCCTCCTCCTCCTTCTTCTTCTTCGAAATTATTCAACAAAGTCTGTACGCCTACAAAAACATACAGCATTCCCAACGTCACATGCAGCTCTGGCTGACCTCGGTAGGGATGCATATTGACTCTCAACTCGAGCAACTCTATCGCCGACGAAAGTTGGTTTACGGCAATATACTCGCTGACGAGGGCGTACGTTGTTTGCGTAGCTTTGAAATGCGAACTGCTCTCTCGATCGAGTTGTTGTAGCCATTCCAACTTTCCCCTCCTCTCCCCCTCTCCTCCGGTAGTGCTAGAAGAGCTATCGTTAAGCGCAAGCAGCAACAGCGCAATCTGCCATCCTTCATTCGTACTCCATTCATGTGCTGCCAAAATCACCTTGAGAAACTTTGCTGCCACTCGAAACTCGCGTCGGTGTATAGACAGTTGTAGGAGGTCCCAACATTTGCGTAGATGTCTACGACGGAGCGAAGTGAGCGAGGTTCGGGAGAAGTTGGAGTTCGATACTGCTGTACCACGGGTCGTGAGTAAGGCGAGCGAGGGCGATGCGTGCGATAGAGAAGGCTGTAGAGAGCGATGTGTCGGTAGGAAGGGAAGAGAGTTATTTTTGAGTGCTCGAATCTGGTGGTTTTGATTGATGCCCGTGCCGAGGAAGGGAGGGGGGTGGAACAACGTTCCGCGCTCCATGGCAGCGTTTTGGCAACAGTGATTAAGTCAAAGATTCAGAAAGACGACGATACTTGTGATGATAGGAACGGGACAAGGATGGAGAACGAAGAAGAGGAAAGACGGAGGAACGGGTGAAAGGTAAAATTTAGCTTTGACCTTTGGACCCTGAACCCCACCACCCGCCAAACCGTGACCGACTTCCGCGGTTTCAAAGCCTCACCTCTTCCTTATCGCCTTAAACAGCAAGCACCACTAACACTTGTTCGGCATCACACATTCACAGCATCACCATGCCTGCAGCGTAAGCACAATATACTGAAATAGTAGTATTACAGCTTGACACGAAACAATTAGTCGACAAAACTCACAGAGATTAAACGGACTAGAAAGAGAAAAGTGCAGAATAATCAAGCCTCACTAGCGACCGAAATCCTCCTACTCGACCTCGTCCCCCTCGTACCTCCCGCCGCTACCCCAGCTGCAGCCCCACTCACCTTGCCACTCTTTCCCCTAGCCCTCGTCAATTTCGCCACTTTCGCCTGTGCAGCTCCTTCGAACGCCTCGTCCTGCTCACCCTTGGCTGCTGCTTGAGCCAAGATCTCTTCAAACTCTCGCAAGTCTCCTGCACCTTCACTCGTGCCTCCTGCCGCTCCGCCAGCAGATCCACCTGCTCCACCCCTTCCTCCAGCCGCACCTCCTGCGCTCTTGTTCGCCCTTGCTTTGGCCAAGATCTCCTGGAATCGCTTGTAGACCTCCGCATGGAAGAGCTTATCCTGATAGAAGGGCAAACCCTCGATCAACTTCTTGACACTCCTCTCGCTCTTATACGGCAACAATGACAAACAAAATGCAATGTCCCTCCACTGTCGTTCCGAGTTGGTCAGCCTGAATCGTTGACACAACTTCTCGACAACGTTCTCGGCTTGCTTCTCCTTGTCGATGAAAGTGAAGATGAACTTCATGGTTCGGGCGAAAGTCTCTTCGTCCACAGCGTGCTTGCCGATGGACAAGTGCGAAATGATATCCGGCAAGTTGTTGTAGACCGCATTCTCCTTTGTAGCCAGTTCGGAGAAGAAGAGTTTGGCAAGATCTGAAACGCGTGGTTCGGGATCTTCGAGACATTTGGCCATTTCACCGAGCTGACCTTTGACCTTAATCATACCGTTGAGGATAAGGTGGGTCAGCACCATGAGGGTGTGCTTCTTGACCGCGAGATCGCTATCGGCAAGTCCTGCGTAAAGACGGTCCGAGTTCTCATCGACGAGTGAACCGAAGCAGACCGCGATATCACCGAGCGCGATGACAGCATTGGAGCGAATGACGGCGTCCTTGGACGTGGTTAAGATATGAAGCAGGAGTGCAAGGTTGGACTCGCAGAATGTTGAAGAGACACACATGAACTTGCAGAGCGTCAAGACGGCAGCTCGGCGTACAAGCTCGTTCGGATACGACTTGGGACTGGAGCAAATTGAAGTGATGATGGGTCCGAACATGGCGAGGACGCTGCGACTTCCGTAGAGAAGCTCCTTCTCTCGGACACTGGCGATGACCTCACCGATCTCGTCTTCGGCATTACCAGCGACTTGATCCAGCTCTTCGACAGCTGCAGCGGCGGCAGCAGCAGCAGCACGACTTGCCTTGCCCTCGGAAACGGCCTTGGCGACAGCCTTCTCCTTGTCAGCCTCGGCCTTACGACGCTTGTACTCTCGCTCTACCAACTCAAGGTAGACAATGTGCTTGAGTGCAACGTGGCCTACGATGAACAAGAGCTGAGCGAGTTGGAATGCGTCGCCCATGACAGGACCGTCGGAGCTCGACGAAGGACCTTCTTTGGCATCTGGCATGGAAACGTCGCTCGCCGCATCGTCATCAATCGACTCAGTAGGCTGCAATTGAGCGGCTGTCTTACCACCAAAGACGCGGGAAGTCATGCCGCGAATGATGTCGGTGCAGAGCGCATCGGGCTGCTCACCAAGCAAGTAGATTGTGTTGATGGCGTTCTCGGCAAGGCTGAACCATTCGCCACGGCTGGCACCCTTGAGAACGTCACCCGACATCTGGATAGCTGCACGCAGTCGGACGAACATGGGATGCGTCATAGGATAGCGCACACTCTCGTCGCTGAGTGCACCTTTGACCTTCTTGACACTTCCACCGAGTCGCTGCAGTGCGACGCACGTGTACTTGGCAAGCACAACATCGCGAGCACCGAGAGGTCCAAGACCAACCCGCAGCAAGACGTCGATCTGCTCTGAAATGATTTCGCGTCGGGCGGTAGCAAGCATGCCGAGTACGATGATGGCGCCTCGTCGCTGAGCTGCAGAGATGGCGCGAGGAGCCGAGTAGACGGCCCAGAGCTTGTTGACCACTTCAGGATGAACGAGATTCTCGATCTGCATGGTCTTGAGCATCTCCTCGAGCGAGGTCAGCTCAGCGAGCGTGGCGCCGAATGTGCGCTCGATCATGTTCTTGGCAATACGCGCGACATTGTCCTTGGCGTTCATGTCGGCACGTGCGTCAAAGTAGAGCGCGCGATAGACTTCGATGAGACGCGATCGAACGCCCTTAAGCTGACTGCCGTCTTCCATGACGAGAGTGTTGTCCTTGGTCCAGATAAGATGGACCATCTTGCGAACACCAGCGGCAGCACCCGAAAGCTTGTACTCGTAAGCTACGCGGAAGAACTCCATGCTTTCCAAGACTTCAGCCTTGTTGGTGGAGGCAAGCAAAAGGGTCAAGTTGGGCATGGCGGTCTCGATCTGAGTGATGAAAGCGAGAGCGTCAGTGTAGTAGCGCTTGGTCAAACGAAGACGCATGACCTTTTCGGCATCGACAGGCTCCATCTCGGCTTGAGCAGCGGCAAGGGCTTGAAGGTCGACTCCAGAGCGGCGACCCTTCTTGGCTTTGGTTTTGACCTTCTCCTTCTTGGTCTTTGACTTGCTCGAGCGCTTCGACGCCTCGTCATTGTCATCGTCGTCGTCATCTTCTTGCATAACAGTGTCGTCACCATCCTGCTCGTCGTCGTCTTCATCCTCGTCCATATTCTCGTCGTCACCCTCAGAGTCGACCTCAGACTCTCCGTCCTGATCGACGAATTGCTCGCCGGGCAGGTTGAGCGAGCCTTCGGTCTCCTCGAGCTCCTTCGACACCACGTCATATCGGCCCTGCCATTCCTGAAGCGAGAGCTCACCACCGTGAAGCATACCGAAGGGATGTGTGAGGATGAGTTTGGTAAGTAGAGCGATGGCATTCTTGCGGACACCACTGCTCTTGTCTTCGAGGTGGCGGATGCACATGTCGGTGATTTCGGTTCGTTGCTTGGGGAACTTGGTGGGCAGATCAAGGAGACGGCCGCAAACGGTAATGAGCTTGGAACGGACATAAGAGTTGAGATCGAGGAAGCGCTCGATGAGGAGGTCGAAGAAAGTCTCGATCTGCTTCTTACGGGCTTCGGCGCTTCCTCTGTTCTCTTCGGCACCGTCATCGCCGTTGGCACCAGCGTCACCCCCGTCAGCGTTGAGAGAGTCATCGGTGAGAGCAAGCTCCTTGATCAGAAGACCCAGTGTCTCGATGAGAGCGTTTCGCATTGGGTAGGATTCTGAGTCGAGATGCTTTTGCAACAGACTGATTTGCTTGAGTACGCTGCGTGGACTGAGTTCAGTCATGCGGACGAGGAAACGACCAAAGGAACGAGGACTCTTTGTGTCCATGGCGCCAAAATTCTTGGCAGCGACTTCGCGAAGCACTTCTTCTCCAAGACGTTCGTAATCGAATTCGAGACGCATGACAGCCAGCAATTCAGCCATTGGCTCTGCGAGATGCTCGTAGTATTGCAAGCTCTGCATGATACTTGTCTGCGCGCTGAATGCTTGACCGTGCGCCTTAACGGCTTGGCAGATGACCTTGAAGATGCCGAGCTTGATAGCTTGTACCTTGAGGTAGGACTCGTTTTCTTGCAAGAGAAGAGCAGGTCGAAGAAGACAGCCAGAGACGAACGAGTCGCGTGCAGCAGAGACGGTCCACATGCGCTCGCTTCGAACACGGGCAGCCTTGGACATGAGGGTAAGGACGGCAGGGATGGAGTTGGACCAAGCCCATGCATCTGCTTTTGCTGAACCAGATTTGGCGGCGGCAGCAGCAGCAGCGGCGGACTTGGCACCTGCACCACGACGGCCTCGATTGGCTACAATAGCAGCTGCCGAACCTCCACTGTCGGCCCTTGCACCACTGTGCTTCTCTGCGACGGAAACGAGCCATTGCAAAAGGAATGCATACCTCTCGAGTGTCTCTGCGTGTGAAGAGTATGCGTTCGGGTCGTCACCATCGAGCTCTCTTTGTGCCTCGTCGAGTGCATTGGACATGCCTGAAGCAATGACATCGAGCAGCTTGTTGCAAGCATTGGGACAGAGGTTGGCAAAGTGTTTGAGATAGGATCGGATAAGGTCATAGATCTCTGGTGTTGCGACGTTGTCGGGGCTGGATGTGATGGCATCGATGGCGGTATCGAGTGTGGAGATCTGTTCGGAAGCGTTCATGTCCTCGACAGCGACCTCTTGTGGGATGATGTAGGGTTCATCTTGAAGAAGGAGGAGCTCGTCAGCGAGATTGTAGCGGCCGCTGGAGGCCTCTCCATCTGCTGATGTCATGTTTGCTTTGTCGTATGAATCAGTGACGATTGCCACCAGGGGCGATGAGCGTGGCGGTCACTGCAAAAGCGAGATGGCGTAGTTGTGGTTCTCACCGCAAAGTTCAAGATGGGGCAGCTACAGCAATATTGAAAGGACTGCGGGTATAATTATCACGCCGGATGTCTGCTAGGGGATGGTCGAGAATGTGCTGGTGACGTTGAACAGCGACACTGAAGATGATGATGATGATGTTGTTGGTAGTCGTAGCGATGATAAGATCTCCAAGTGGAATGCACCGTGCCATCAGTGTTTGGTGTGTGTGTTGCTCTCTGCCTTGAAAGCTCTCGGCATCTGAGCGTGATGCAACCCTTTTTCGACTGCGCATTTCTCAAAAATGCAAAGTGTTGGTCTTTCTTAGGCAAATCCGACGCGCGCTCTCTGAGCTGCAACCGCAGAGCGTGTTTTTTCATCAATTGAATGTGTTAGACTAGATTTCCAGCCGCGCCCTCTTCACGTGATTCTCTCAGGCTGTATCTCAAATCGAGATCTCTTTACTAAATCAAATTGATCGGGAAGATGGCGCGGCTGGAAAGAAAAATCCGCCAACGCACCGCAAAGAAAGAAGCAGCGAGCAACTGTCGGGTTCATTTCGCAGTCAAACAAAAGTGGATGCGCTCGAGCCCAGCGCGGCGCGGTTCAAAAAAGAGAGAACTGGCTAAACTCAATTTGGCGCAAGCTGCGTGTGACACTTGAACGCGCTCAGACAGCGCAAGCAACGAACGGGAAGCGGACGGTCCTCTTTCTTGAACGAAGACTTGAGAAGATTGCATTTGCGTCTGAAGTTGTCAGTTGTGAATGTTCAGGTTGAGTGTTGGCATTCCTTGATTCAGGAGTCAAACTCAATCTGCGGCTCTCCACTCTGTTTTACAAGTCATCCTTCAACGTCCCTTTGGTTGGATCTTGCTTCTCGACCACAACAACCAACGACTCGAAACGGACAATCGAAACGTCCGCTGCCTCGATCCTCCGCAAGCAATTCGAGTACGAGCTGAGCAGGTTCTCATATCTTCAGACACGGCAATTACGCAAACGTCCCACATTCGGACACTCCGATTGCACAAGTCACTGGCTTGGTCACGGCACACCACTCCTTGATCGGAACGACCGACTTCATTTGGCAACACGCACGCACTCTATTCCCACGCTCGATTAGCCACAGTCCGAGTCTGAATTGACTCAGGCATCAGCGACAATGGTAAGTTCAACACAATCAAACAACAACGCCTCAGTCCCGCACTTTCGCACTTTCGCACTTTCAGTCGTCAAAGCATTGTTTGGTGGGAGGACCCGCTCAGCAGTGCAAGCAGAGCTGCGGCAAAGGTTCCTTCATCGGCACATCCTTCTACCAACAGACCAGTCTCTCGTCCATCGTCGGTTGAGCAACTCTAGAGGAACACTTCGGTCATGGCCAAGACTCGCCGTCGCAATCTCCGTGCTGGCTCTGCCTCGCCTATTGCAGCCCGTCTGCAGCGTCGCCCTTCCTCCAATGACGATGCTAACGCGCACCAGGATCACGACAAAGCGACCAAGGCTGCGGCGCGCGACTTTGATGGCGTCCACATTGAATCTGATGCAGTCGTCTCGGAGGGCCAAATCGATTTGAAATCCTTTATTGACCTTACCTCCCATTTTGCCGACTTTCTCAATCTTCCTCTTCCGAACGACCGATCGCGCTCTTGCTGTCCCTCTGACTCTTACGACGACCACAACGGCATTATCATGACCAACATCTCACAGGAGCAGCAATCTAGCGCCCCTGTCCCCGCGAGGAATGTCGTCAATTTCCTCCGAAACAAGTCTGGCATCAAGACCCGTGTCGGTGCTCTCAACGGCAAACGCGTCGACTACTTCAAGGGCTCTGCTGCCGTCAAAGCTTTGCTCTCCCCCGCTTACGCCAAATTGAAAGACGTGCCGAAGGTGACGTCAAAAGAAGAGGCAGAGGAATGCCTGCACAACATCATCCCCTTCGCCTTCTTCCTCCGCGTCGACCGTGGCGCTAGCACAGGCGGCAAGGATTCACCCAAAGTCGTCGAAATCAATCAGCAGCAGATGTTCAAATCCGACCTTCACTACGTTTGGCTTTACGAAGGATCTCAGCTTGGACTCAAACTTGCAGGATTGGGAATGGTCGTCGTCATGCTCGCTGGTGTCATGTTCCCCCTTTGGCCTCCGATCATGAGGTTGGGGGTATGGTACTTGTCCGTTGGTGCGCTAGGCTTGATCGGTCTATTCTTTGCCATTGCCATTGTCAGGTTGATCTTCTGGTTGATCACCATCGTAGTCGCAAAGCCTGGTATCTGGATCTTCCCCAACTTGTTCGAAGACGTCGGATTCGTAGATTCCTTCATTCCTTTCTGGGCATGGGACGTTCCACCACCGCCCAAGAAGAAGAGCAAGTCTTCCTCCTCCGCCGCTGCTACCACCGGCGCTGCCGGAGGAGGAAAGAAGAAGGCTGCCACCTCTGCATCCAGCGGAGGAGCCAGTGCCAGACAAGCAGCCCTCTCCAATCTAGGAGGTCAAGCTCCCACAGCTGCCCCACCTTCACCACCTAAACCGCAGCAAGCAGCCCACTCTCAGCCCGCCGCTTCTGCAGAAGCAGCCAACGGCCAAGCTCAACCTTCAAGTACTGGCAGCGGAGGTCCAGGCGCAGGCGACAGCTTGGACGATATCAACTAGGCGCGCATCTTTGTATCTCGATCGTCGTCAAAAATCCGTCTCCTCATTCGACATGCCTCGTCTTTCCAGATGGTGGTTGAAAAGTCATTCTCATCAATCATCTTGCAATTTCATCTTCATGCTTTCGTTACGTCCTTTTTCCGTAGGCTCATGCTGCGGATGTGCTGTGGAGCGTTGTGTAGGATGATATTGTGTCACTGACGAACAGAGATGGCGAAAGGTACAGTTGTGTCTTCTCCCTCTTGTTACTTCCATTGCGGATACTCCAGAGCATGTTTTGACTTATCACACTCTCTTACACATTTCGCATTGAAAGTTTAGATGAACACGATGCATTTGCTTTTTCCTACCAACAAGCTTTTCCTTGGCCCCTTTTTACACGTCGGATTGCCAAACAATGACATGGCTGATATCCGCCGCGTAGCTGCTCTGATCGTCTGTGGGGGCACCGAAAGTGATCTTATTCGCACTTCCCGCATTGAGCTTAATTTTGACGGGGGTATCTTGTAGGATGCTGTTTGGGCTACCGCCTGTGGGGTAGGTGATGTTTTGAGGACTTTCGCTGTTGACGGTTACGCTACCGAACCTCCAACTTGGGTAACCGTTTTGATTACTGTAGTAGACACTTGCCCAAACTTCACCGGCTTCACCATTAGGGGTGGAGACGTTGTTAAGGGTGAAGGTGTTGCCATTGCCAACGTAGGTAGCGATGACGCCAGAGGGGCAGATGGAGCAGGGGCCGAATTTGGCATCCGAGTTACCGCTGATCGTCGTCGTAGAAGCGGAGAGCGGGAAAGTTTTGTTCCCCGGCACAGCGTATCCCGAAGCAGCGTTAGCGTCAGGCTTCCACAAAGGTAAGTGGACCAAATTCCTCGAAACAATGGGATACCAAACGTAACTGGAATCTTCCAAGTTCGTTACCCACCATCGATCACCCAGGTAGACATCCAACTTGTCGTTTGGGCTAATCTCGAACGTGTTTTGGCTGTTATACGTATCGTATGCATTTGGTGCAATGTAGTTGCTATACGTTAGGCCGGTCGTACCGAGGTTAGGCGTAGTGTAGAGGCTGTTGGCATTAGGTTGCCAACCAGACTGATTCGAGACTACCATATTGTACAGCCCTGCATCGTCTCTGAATACGCCAAAGCCTTCCAATCTCGATTGAATCGTGGAAGCGAGCGAGGTGACGTTCTTGTAATCGCTCGTCATCTTCGCTACCCCTACCTCAGCATTTCCATTGGTTGCAAAAAGGAGGTACCCCGGGTTGCCAGGGTTAAACGTATCAACGTAGACATTCATATCCCTACTCTCCATACCTAGAGGACTGAACACCCCATCGGCGGGACAGGTATACGGACCGGTAACATTGTCCGCGTAACAAACGCCAACTTTCGCAAGCGAATAGTTAGTGCTATCCGCATGAAACCATAGCACGTACTCTCCCGTCGAAGCGTTCTTAATCAACTTAGGTCTTTCCCCAACTTGGAAAGGAAGATCAGAGGAGGGAGGAACGATAAGTCCGTGCGAATCCCAGTTGATCAGATCAGAGGAAGAGTAGAGAGAGAATCCCTGAAACCCGTTTCCAGACCCTTTGTATTCTCCAACCCAGTACCATAAATTATCGGAAGAGTCGAAAATCAGCCCGGCACCATGAGCGTTGATGTACGCCCCCGAGGTATCTACCCATCGGTCGCCGGAGACGATGTAGTTTTCGCTAGCCCCAACCGCAACTGCGGCGAGGGTAAGGGAAAGGAAAAGTGTAGAGATGAGGGTCTTGCGTACCATCTTTCTATGATCGCTGCTACCAGGATGGAAGTGAGAATGAGGTGAGGTTTGGGGGAAGAAACAAGTTCGCGAGAACGGGCGCTTTATATATAGCACAGCTCACCATGCTCTGCTTTACAGCAATGGAGCGAATCTACCTTTGGCAAGGCACGAAGCAGCAATCCAACGATCTTCAGCAACAGCCTAAACGAATCGTAGGTGGTTTGCCCTTGTCGGCTGAACAGTGCGCCCAGCATGCGCTCATATGACCTTGCTTCTTCCTCTTACCTCTTTTTTGACGAGTATGGCACGTTGTGAGCCCAATGGACCACTTCAGATCAGCCAAAACAGCTATAGACAAGAAGACCCTTGCTCTACACCCCGCACTTCGGTCTTCGGCAATACGCAAAAAAACAGACAATGCGGTCATCTCGGCTAAGACTGTTCTACCCCACAACACCCTGTTCGGTTTCAAAGAGAAGTAAGAGATGCGGTGAGCACAGAGAAAGGGGAGGAAAAGATTGCCGAATCCACTCGATTTGCATCTTTGCATCCAAAACGAGTGCGAAAAAGCTAGGTTTAGCACCCCGGAAAACAGACGGTACAATAGGCTACTGTATGCTTTACGTTAGTTCCTGCGTCGGCCTCCATGTTTACACAATTTATACCTCTTAGGGAATGTTGCGAACGAGCAAAAGAGCTCGATCTGATCGCGGGGTAGTAACATCACGCAAAGTGGTACGTCCGCCAAGGAGGAGAAGCATGTCATCGGTCATCGGACATCGGACAACCAACTTCCGCAATTCGTCTACCCCGCAAACTCCTCTTCTCCACTACATTGCTACTCGACCGACCAACCCCGCCCTCTCACTCTGCCCCCGCTTAACCACCGCTGTCGAAACCCAAACGTTGGCGCAGTAGACTAGCGAGAAAGGGGAAGCGAAAAAAGCAGCGGCTAGCGGCATCCGATCAACCCCGCGTTAAGCACTTTAACAAGGTTCACTGCGGCTGTCCAGTTAAGCGAGTCTCGGTCAAGTTGGGTTGTGTTCGGGAATCTCCATTTGTTGCTTTTCCGATGAATTCACCGATACTTCAATTTCGGTCAGAGAAAAAGAACTAATTACCCTGAGAAAAGTGTCAAAAAAGGTGGTCGTTTAATTTCAAGCATGCTCGTCACAGTGAAGGTGTATGCTAGCGCCATATGGCAGAAAAGTAACTTGACCCTCTCTGTTCCCCCCTTCCTCCTCCTCCTCCTCCTCCTCCTCCACCACCGCCATGCTTGACAGCAATCGCTTTCAGCGCTGCATCAGCCGAATTTTGACCCAAATGCGCCGTGTTGGTGCTGTCCACAAGCTGACCACCTCTTGATGATCCTCCATGCTGCTGCCGGCTGTGCCGATCTTGAGAAGCTTTGATCGTCGATGGCGCCAAGAAGCTACTCATGAATCCCCCTGACCCGCTTCCTTCTCTCTGCATACTCGATTCCTCGTGTCGCTGCTGCTGCTGTTGATCATCCCTCATACTTGCCGGCCTGGCCACGCCAGCGCCACCCCTTGCTTGACTGATCAACGCCTTCAACCCTCCCATCGGGCCCTGTGCTGGGCTGGGCATCAGCAACCCTCTCCCCGGCTTTCTAGGTCTACCCAGTTCACCTTGGTACTTGCTCTCCAGAACAAACTCTCCTTCTTCCCTCTCGTAGTACTCCGCATCGTAGTGCAATCTCGCTGCTTTGAGTTGTTCCAGTATACCTTCGTACAACTCTATCTCCCCATCAAGCAAGGTGCGACCCAAAGCGTGGAAGTCTTGCACGCGTTCATCGTGCAAGCGGTCCATCTCTGACAGCGTGACGTTAAGTACCGTTTCGCATCGAGCAGCCAGCTTCTCTGCTTCTTCCGGCGGCAATGTCGCCTTCTGTACTCCGTCTTCATCATCGGAAGAAGGATCGACCTCACCCGTAGCCTCCCTGTACCGGGTCAAAGTAGTCCTATGCGTCTCCAAGAGCGCTTGTGCCATAGTATGCGGTCGTGAAACCTCTTTGAACCTCTCGTGTTGGCGCAGGAGTGTTTCTTGCGCGTGCGACTCGTAAATATCCGCAACAGTCTGCAGACACTCGGCAGTGTTTCGGAGGGCACTGGTGAGATTGAGACAGTCCGAACAGTCTTCTCTCCAACACCAGGCGCCGTGTTCGTTGGTTGCGCCCGTTTCGCTACGCTTGCCGATGTTGCCCATTCGAGGGCCGTGAAGGCGGTGTGCGTCGTCGTTGGCTCTGCCTAGCGCACTGTTCACGTCCGAGGGCCCAGCTCCCGCGCCTGTCAGGGTACGAAGCAAGGTGAAAGAGAGGTCCCGATACGTACCTGCACTCTCCACATTACCTTCTCTGAAGCTTCTGTACGCTGCTAGAATGCCGTGCTTGCCCGCATTGTGTCCGCCAACCCCGTTCAAGGTCTTTTCCTGCGTTTTGAGGAACGCTTCCATGCGATCCGCTTCTATGGCTGCTTCGCTGGAATCAAAGTTGAAGTCAGGATGCCAAGTCTGCGCAAACACCCCGCCTTCGACGGCTCCTCCTCGAAATTGAAACGGGGCTGTGGAACGCCACTCTGCTTCATCCTCGCAGCTGAGGAAGAATCGAATAGGTTCCGAGTACCGCAAGACTGGATGTCTGACAAGGCGAGACACCCACATTTCGAGATCAGCCCGTCGAGTCTCGATGAAGTCGGAAGCGAAGCGACCGGAGTACTGCTTTTCGGGCATCGGCGGAATGAGCAGCGCGGAGTAGTGCTTGGTCAAGACTTGATGCAGCCATTCAAATTGCGTGAAGCGGCGTACTACCGTGACTTGCGCTCCTGGAGGGTATGGCCCACCAAGAGGATCGTACGGGAGACAACTTTGACTGTCTGAAGCATCTCCATCACCGCTGATAGGGTACGTGCTGGTGACGTGATACACAGTGTACTCCTGCATGCCGTTGAGCTTTGTACGCTTCTCAGGATGGTGCACTTGCACGAGGAAAGGGGGCGTTTTGCTCTTCCATTTGGGACCAGCCGGACCTGCGATGACAAAATTGTGGTTCGGGTTGGCGGCGTTGCCTTCTATTTCTCGTTCAACACTGTGCTGCCGAACCCGACCGGCAATTCGAGCTTCGTTTCCAGCGGCGACACCTTCGTCCTCTTCATCAACCTCAGTCAGAGGTGGAGGCAATGTCGCAACAGGCTTACCACCAGAAACCTTGCGAGCGATCAACTTTGAGTGTTCGTCTTCGCTAGGGTCTGTGTTAGAAAGCACGTAGTCTTCAGCACCGCTGGTGACAAAGCTGGCAAAACGGTTGAAAGTCTTTTTGCCAAAGATACTGCCTTTCCAGTCGGAGGCTGTGATGGTGGTTGACTCCGTAGTTTGAGGCTGTGTTTGCTCGATGATATTAGGAAGAGAAGACGAGATGCAGACTGGGCTGTGTGCCGACGGCTGAGAGGCTTCGACAGCGGACCAGTCGATTGGATTGGCCTCTGTTGATATGGCAGGCATGCCGTCGATTGCATTGCCGTCAACGTTAAGGTGCGTGTGCGTGTGGACCTCGGCATTGATCTGCGCCTGAGGAATGGCCTCGACCTCAGCCTGCTTGTGGAAGACATCTTCTGCCTTCTTTACTTGCGAGACAGAATCATCAACAGGAAGCACTGCACTGCCTGCGACGGGAGTTCGGGATTCTTGCAAGATTGAATCATCGGGCACTGATCGTGACGCAGGAGATTCGGTTGGTAGGCTTGGCGCTGCTTCGTCGATCGTGGTCGCCTCCGATTGAACGTCGTGCACCTCCGCCGCGGTGGTCTTTGGCTCCGGCCTCATATCGAGGAACTGCGATACCGTCTCAACGTGTCGACTTACCAATCGACCGTTCCTTTCCAGACTCAGATCGCCCTTCGCCACTAGTCCACCTTGAGCCCTCTGCGGTGACAGGGTCGCAGGCGGCAAGCTCACATCGCCCATCGCATCGTGTTGACCCGCAAGATCAGGTGTCTGAGGCGGCTCGATCCCCTGACTCGCAGGAGGTGACCTTGTGAAGTCCTGGATATAGCAATACCATCCTTGCGGAATCAACCCTCTTGTCGGTACACCATCTTCTCCCCAAACCACGCCGAGACTCCACCCGCCAGCAAGTTGTTCGTTCAAGATGTCGAAAGGTTGACCAGCTCGAATGATGAGTTCGTTGAAGGCTGCCTCACCTTCAAAGTCGTACAAAGCGCGAGCTGGTCTGCCAATGCCAGGGCGAGGCATGTTGGCACTGATGGGTCGAGGAGCGTGCAGCGGTGTGGCCGAGGTCGGAGAAAGATTCGAGCTCGAATTCGGGGCCTGAAGCGATGCTAAGGTCTGATCGATAGGAAGAGAGGGCGTAGTGACATCGTTCTCATTAGGCTTGAGGTCAAGAACGATAGACGGCGGGCGTAGTGGACCCGACCCTGCTTTCATGCTTACAACTTCATCATTGACTTGACCACTGCGACGAGGATTCGCATCGATCGTAGCCTCTTCCGTTTCGCCTTCTTGGATCGATGAGGTGGTACCAGATGGACCAGCACTGTTCATCAGCACCCTTCGAACAGAGGCAGCTTTGACAGGGCTGGCGTTGCTGCTCCAGTCTAGGTCAAAGCAGCTTCCGTCATCAGCACGCAGATGGTGACTTGCCCTTGAGAAGCTGATATCTTCATCATCAGCCAGGATCATTGATGGTTCTCTGGACCTCTCCGTCTCTGCGTCTGATTCCGCTTCTGAGGCCGAGCGACTTGCGATCGAGTGACCCGATGGTGATGGCGAGAGGACCGACTCTGCCTTGTGACCGACATCGGCGCTGCGATCGGACTGTGGACTTGCAGTGAAGATTGAGCTCAACCGACCCTTCTTGTTTGAGTGGCTTTCTTGACAAGTGGAGCGGCGACGTGCCGTGCCAGCGATGGTGCCGGAAACGAGCGTGCCTTTCGTATTCAGCAAAGGATCAGCTACGTCTTGCGCCGAGTTGCTCGGTCGTATCGTGGCTGAACTATCGTCTTTGACATGCCGACTGGTGATACTCCGGAATTTTGATGATGTAAGACCTGTCTTGGCCGATGTCGATCGAGAGACAGTAGCTTCTGTGTCAACGATACTGGCTTCATCCGTCATGCGCGGAGTGAAGATAGCCGAAGCAGAGGGCAGCGAGCCAGAAGGCGAAGCTTTGAGCGTCTCATTGTAGGATGCCGGTGGTATAACAACTGCGTCCATCTTGAGAGCATCACCCAGCATGTCCTGAGATGCGGTGAGATAAATAGCGCTGCTGACGCTTTGGTCAGTCGCATCTCGGTTTTGAGACCTGACGCTAGCAAACTTGTCCAAGACAACGGAAGAGCGTGTCTCGGCAACGTTGAAAGCACCGGCTAAGCCGTTGAATCGGTCTCCCGTGATTTGAGCTTGCAGCATGCGGACCTGATTGCTGATTCTTGGTTTGGCTTTGACGCCCGTATGCTGGGAGGTTGTCCCTGTGTTCTGCCTCGAGAGCGGTCCAGGAGTTGAAGGAGCTGGCATAGCAGATTCGAACATGTTTCGCAGGTTGCCTACACGTGATGGACCCGAGCCATTGATAGCGATAGGCTCGTTGCGAATCAATCTTGTCGTACCTTCGCCAGAGTCTTGCTCGTCCAGGCTAGGATCGAATACTCTGCTCACTGAGGGAGCTGTGTAAGTTCGACCACGCATCGAAGGGCGCGTTGTAGCGTTGCGCTGATAGTGTTCGTCATCACTTGACGTATCGAAAGCATCGACAAAGTTGTCTACGGTCGAGGTATCGTATCCGTGCCCCAGATGAGCTCGACTGATGGTGTTTGTTGATGGTGAGTGAGTGGTGAAAGAGCCACCTGTAGTGTGCGTCTGGATGTAGTGGCGAAGAGCGATCGAGTTGCAGGTACCAGTGAGTGCTGAGGAGAGATGCGACGGTTTTGGCGGGGGTGGTGGACGTGAAAGCGTGCCGGAACGGCTGGAAGCGACGGAGCGGACTGAGCCTGTAGGAGAGGTGTTGTATGCCATTTTGAGGATCCTTTCTGATGTTTGCGAGGCTCGAAGGTGGATCAGATAGAAATGGCGCCCTGATGCGAAGTGATGTGTTAGTCGGAAGCCTTGGCAGAGGGAGAGATGTGATGCCCAGAGTTGCTACGATGACCAGGCTGAACGTAAATTGCGGCTGAATGTGCTGACAGATGCAGATCCGGTACGAAAAAGATGGTGCGAGAAGCCGAGTCGATGATCGTGAGTGGTATATATAGCTGCCTCGAAAGCTGGTTGTTCCTAAGTCCTGATGATGACGATGTGGGAAAATGATGCTACAATCGCAAGTCCATGACGTTATCCTATCGAGTGGGTGTTGCTCTTCCTTCCGTGGGCTGAAGACGGTTGCTGATTGCCAGCTGAGCCTTGAGGTATAGTTCGTGAAGAGAG
>JAXQGJ010000413.1:0-16423 GCA_037039655.1 Pseudozyma sp. M118-08B | reverse complement strand
TATTCTATAAATAATTTAGAATAGTAGTAAAAACATATTATATAGTAAAATAAAATTACAATAGTATCGTAAAAGTATCTTGGAAATCTCGATCTGAATACACATCGACTCTTTCCTTCTTGCTCATGGCCGACAGCTTGCCGGATGAATCCGACTCCTTGCGCAGCTTGGGCATGATACGTGTCCGAAGAATTGAGAGGACCTGTGTGAGAACATTCGGATTGAGATTGAGCCATTCGACATGTCGATAGTCGAGGTAGAGGATGGTTTGAAGGACAACGTATGGCGAAGCTCGAAGGTAGAAGACATTGCGCTGGGTGAATTTCTTCCGCTGGACAGCGCTCATCTTTGCAGTTGCAGACGATGCGACCTCAGCTTGGTCGTACAGTGGACGAAATAGAGTCGCAGAGGAAAGAAAAGACGTGGAATGTGAGTGAACGAGAGAAAGAAGGATGACAAGCATGCAGCATAAAAGTGTTGGTGTTCGAACCTCCACCTTTTGCCCGATTCAACTCGAGGCTATCCGATATTGAAGCGATTTCCGCGGCAACTAAAGAGGCTCAGTTGCAGTCTCGGAAGACGCTCGACCGGCGTGACCGAGAAAATGGAAGCACAGACGCTTGGGTTCTCTCACCGGTGCACCGTGATACACTCTCCTCCCTTTTCTTTCCCCTCCATCATCATCACGCTCGCGATCAGTGGGTCCGGACCCGCAACCATGCCATCTTCGACAACGAAGAAGACCAAGACGGTCGCACCGTACGGCTTTTGGGAATCTCCCATCTCGACCGATCTTCTCCTTCAAAAATCTACCCCTTTCTCCGAAGTCCTTGTTCCTGCCAACTCGACCACTGGAACCGATGTCGCTTGGATCGAGCTTCGCATGTCCGAGTCTGGTCGGTATGCTCTCATGCATTCCAAGTCACTCTCTTCGGAAGATGCGGAAGAAGTCAGCGCCGGAAAGTACAGCGCGCGTTCCGGCGTGCACGAATACGGAGGTGGTTCAGCAGCTTCTCTCGCCGATGGCAGCTTCATCTTTACCGACTACAATCCGAAGAAGTGGGACGTGCTACGAACCAACGCCGAAGGACAAGAGCCTCAAGTGGTGACGGAAGAAAATGCCAACGTCAGATACGCCGACTTTGGTCCTCACCCTACCGACGACGATGTCGTTCTGGCAATCCAGGAAGACCATACCGAAGACACCCCAACGACTGTGGTCAACTCGATTGTTTTGCTCGACTTGAAAAGCACTCCAGCAAAAGTACATACTCTGCTCCAAGGAAAGAAGGCGGACGACGAAAGCGATGCAAATGGCCCACAGAAACGAGACTTTTACACTTACGCCAGATTCTCCCCCAACGGCAAATACGTCAGCTGGGTAAGCTGGAATCATCCCAGCATGCCTTGGTGGGACACGCAGCTCTGGGTAGCTCAACTTGACCGATCAGACCCGGATGCGCCACGTTTGGTCAACCCTACGCAGATCAGGGTCGCTTCTGCTGATTCTACAAAGCAGCAAGTGTTACAAGAGCCAGTGTGGGCTATCCCCGCTGACCCCAAAGCCGATGAAGCCAAGCTCATCTACTCTTGTGATGCTACTGGATACCTCAACCTCTACACTACTGTCGTCTCCTCCACTTCATCGTCTGGAGGAATCGCGGTGAGCAAGCCGGAAGCGATCTTGCCCGAGCCCTTGGCAAACGACTTTACTGGACCTTGCTGGACGGTCAACAACTCGGACTTCATCCCTCTTTCCCCCGATCTTCTCGTCGTCTCTTACTCAGATGGCGCAAAGGAACGTCTCGGGTTGATCAACTTGCGCCGTCCACGTCTGATCCCACTTCACACACCTTTCGTCTCAGTCTCGCAACTTCGTAGACTCACATCGACCTCATTCGCCCTCATCGCTACTCGCCCGGACGAACCTGCCGCTCTGATTCGCATCGACCTTCGTGGCCTCGCCTCTTCCAACTATAACGTCAACGATTCGAACATCATCATCATCAAACGCTCCTCCACCCTCATCTCGTCCGGTATGATTGACAAAGCCTACCTTTCCACCGCCAAGGAGATCACTTTCCCCACCACCTTGCCCAATGGCAACCCTGCTACAGCGCACGCGATCATCTTTGAACCTCAAAACAAAGACTACGCTGCTCCCAAAGGTAGCGCCCCGCCTTGCGTATTCAACATCCATGGTGGACCGAGCGCGAGCGCTGGGATGGGTTTCAACCTGCAAACGCAGTTTTGGACGAGTAGGGGATTTATGGTTTGCGCGGTCAACTATGGTGGTACGACCGGGTATGGTAGGGAGTATTTGGAGAGATTGACGGGCGAATGGGGTGTGACGGATGTGAACGACTGTATTGCTGCAGCGAAGTATCTCGGTTCTAAGGCGAGTATGAGCGCCAAACCGTTTGACGAATTGACTGAAGCAGAGCAGGAAAAAGTAAGGAAGGAACTCGAACAGGAAACCGACACATCCGACGCTGTAATCATCGAAGAGCAAGCCGGTGGAGGCGTGAAGCTTACAGTGCGCAACACGACGCCTGCTTGGGGGTGGTCGGATGTCCTCCTCGCCTCGGCCTCTATCGGTCTTGCTGTGTGGGGAGCCAACTACGCCGGATACTTTGTTCAGCGATACTCTCATTGCATCCCTCCTCTCATCCGCCCAACCAGTTCATTTTCTCGGCAGCTGGCCAAAGCCGGTATAGCCGCACTCAGCATCCTCCCTTACATTGCGAGTAAAGTTGGACGTGTAGCCAGCGAAACCGTCTCCCTCCTCCCCGGGTTGGGAGTCCAACTTTCGACCACTCGCGGGCTCTCCTTATTCTCCAACCAACTCCTCAGCCGAACATCGACAAAGCTCATCCCCGAAGACCGCGTTCTGGACGTCTACCTAGCGGAGGGGTATCGTCAATTCAGCGTCATTGATTACCTTGCGCTCGTAACATCGACTCGTTCGATTGGGTCATTGGAAGATCCCAAAGCAGCAAAAGATGGGGCGAAGATCGAACGACTTTTCCCGAACCTTTTGCCCCGAATGGCTGCTAGTCAACGAATTTATCGTGTCTTGGCATCGCATTTGCCTTCGAACTCTAATGCTTCCTCTTCTTCTTTGTCTCAAGAATCGCATGAGAGGGGTGCTCGAAAAACGCTCGCCGACCCCAACGCGCTACTTATCAGCGGAGGCAGTGCAGGAGGCTACACCGTTCTAGCGTGCCTTTGTTTCCATCCTCACATCTTCTCCGGTGGTGTTTCGAAATACGGCATATCTTCTCTAACCCTGCTAGCGGAAGAATCGCACAAGTTCGAATCCCGCTATCCCTTCCAACTCATCGGTGGAACCCCGCAATCCCATCCAAACCTATACCACGATAGAAGCCCAATCTACGCAGCAAGCAACATTAAAGCCCCTATTCTGCTGCTTCAGGGAAGCGAAGATAAGGTGGTACCCCAGAGTCAAGCCGATAAATTCGTAAAGGAACTCAAAAAGGGTGGTGGTAAAGAGGGAAGCGATTGGAGATACAAAATCTACCAAGGTGAAGGTCATGGTTTTAGGAAGGCGGAAAATATCAAGGATTCACTCGAGGAAGAGTTAAGCTGGTGGCAGGAAAAATGCCTTAAGTAGCCTCAGTGTGCGCTAATGTTTTCGCACAACTTTCGCGCGAAGAACAGCTCATTAATAACAGCAAAGGAGCTTTTTCAGATGAAAAGCATGACAACTTGATGCAATTACGTTTGTCGAATGCGATGTACGCGTGTGAGTGCATGAGAGCGATCATAACAAGCATTTGTCTACCCAAACAACCCAGCAGAAGCGGAAGCAGCTCTCATACCCGCACCCTGCACCGGCGCAGCCGAAACCCGACTCGCCTTAACCCGGTTCCCCACCCCGCTCAAACCCCCCGCTTGCTGCCCGGGAACCATGAACCCTCCTCCACCGCCTGCGGATGCTAGGCCGCCCAGGCTGCTGTGGTTGTTGGAGAGCAAAAGAGGGTTCGAAGTCGTAGCGATGGCGACGCTCGCCCTGGTCCGACGTTGACTTCGGATCGGACCGGGTCCACCGGCCGATGGGCGCGGGAAGGCTTTTTTAACAGGCACAACACCGGCAGCGCCAAAGGTGGAGGCGTTGATGCCGCCTGTGTCGAGAGAAAAGGTCGAGGGGAAGGTGGAACCGTTCAAAAGAGCGCCTGTGCTGTTGGCGGTGGTGGTCGGGCGAAGCGGTGGGCGCTCGCTGCCGCTCAAAGAAGTGGGAGGGAGAGGTTTCAGAGAAGTGATGACGGGAGGTGGGGGGTCTTCGTCATCGCTCGAACCTGCGTCTCCTTCGGAAGCAGCGGCTTCTTTGAGTGGCGACAGAGTGTTGCTACCGATCGAAGAGGCGATTCTCTTCGCACCCGTGTCTGTTGTCATCGTCGATGTGGGGAACGCGGAAAGCGTCTTACCACTCGCAGCGGGTCCGCTGCCAAGGGATGCAGATCGCGCGATAGGTTTGGCCGCCACAGATTGCGATCCACTTCCAAGTTGGGCTGGTGTACTGCGTCCGTCTGAGAGATCCTCCCACTCTGTACCTGAGCTACTGCCCGCACCTTCTAGCGCAGCGGCGTTGGTGGTAGAGGAGGACGTGTGACGAAGCCCTTTATCGTCGATTTCTCCCTCACCTGCCTCGTCTGCCCATCGAAACTTCTTCTTTTCCTCCACTGCCGGCAACGGCGCCAAACCACCAGCACGGACTGTGGTCGAAGCAGAACGGATAGAGCTCAGCCTCCGAGCAGCTGCAGTGCTACCACGACGAGCAGGTGCTGCAGCAGTCGCGACAGGAGGCTTGCGAGCTGCGATAGGGCTGCTGGTGGACGCGGTCAAGTGCGAGCGCGCAGAAGAGGAAGATGTCGGTGCTGCAAAGGATGGGCGTGACGGCAAAGGTGCAGTAGCGGCGATGGTGGCAGAGGATGAAGGTGAAGAAAGGACCTGCATGCTCGTCGATCGTGACACAGCGGATGCAGCATTGGGAGCAACTGATGCTCGGCGTGAAGACGAAGAAGCTGTAGCGCGAGCGAAGGAAGCTGCAGAAGAAGATGTGGATCGACTTGTCGACGAACTTGGAATGTTGGCTGCTTGACTGATCGCAAGCGATGTTCTGGATCTGCGCAGTGCAGAGCTCACCACCGCCGCTTTAGCAGTTCTTGTTGCCGGCAATGCAACTACAGGCGCGATCGCAGGCAAGCTTGCTCCACAAATGCCCTCAAACACTTTGTCGTTCTCTCCGGCGATACTTCTCAATTGCGAAGCGAGCAGCTTGAGCGTTTCCTTCATTTCGCCATCTCCCCCTTCACTGCTATTTCCTCTGTATTCGAGTTCACCGGCTACCTCTCGGAGTGCGATCGTGCTCCTCGTTGCCACAGCCACCAGTTGCATCTCCTCTCCCGTCTGCCGCTTCAAGATGTCGATTAACCCATTGAACTTGACTTTGGCCTTCTCTGCTTCCACTTCGGCGAGCATAGCATTACCAAGAGTCTGAACCAGGTCGGATGATTCCGCATCAAACTTTTGGTGGTGCGAGGCGGCGACAATGATTCCGCGCTGCATCTGAAGGCTGTTGAGCAGGCTGCGAACGGAGGATGTGGTAGTCTCATCGCTGAGCTTCTTTTCGGAAAGCGCTACAAGCTTGAGCAGAACGTCCCGCTCGCCCTCGAGATCGCTTGGCAGCACTTCGCCCCGGCTGCGGAATCGTTCCAGATCAGCTTCAACCGCGGTAAGCTTCTTGCGCAGTTCAGCTATCCTCGTTTCGGATGCGGCTGTGATAGCTTCGTATCCCGCCTTGTCGCAGACGAGCCGTGTGACGTTGTCGGTGCTCTCGCGCATGCGTTTCTTAGCTTCCTCCACTTCTCTGCCCATCTCTGCTCGTTTGCGTTTCTCCGCTGCCGATTCGAGCGAGCCTCGTTCGTTCAATTTAGCGCGAAGCTTCTCGTTCTCTTCCTTAAGCTCGTGAATGGCCTGTACGTACTGGGCGACATGACGGTCGACATTGATCATGTTCCTGCTGACTTTGGTCCTGATGTTCTTAGCCTGGTTGGCATACTTGAGTGCATTGTGCGTTTCCTCGTAGTGAGCACTGCTTGGGCTGATGCAGACCACCATGACCGTCTTACAGTTGCCTCCGAGTGAGAATTTGAGCAAACGCGTCAACTTTGAGTTGCGGTAAGGGACATGCTTTGCTACACCGCCAGACTGACAGAGAGCATTGATGCAATTGCCCAGTGCGAGAAGAGACTTGTTAATGTTGGCGCCTTCCTTCATTCGCGCACCATTGTTACGTGTTGCAGAGGCACGCTCTGAACCGGCAAGATCGATAATGTTAAGCGAAGCAGAGGTGGTCTGTTCAGTCATGCTAGCTGTGCGAGGTTTCTGGGTGACGTTGATCTGCAGGACGGCGTGCGATCGAGAACTGACAGCATTGGCTTCGGTAGGCGACATGGTGCGGCGAAGATTGCCTTCCTGAATGTATTCCAAAACACTTTCGGGACTTTCGGGAACCAGCTCGGTGATGCCAACGACCGAGATGCGTTGATTTGCATCTTCGCGCAGTGCAAGGCCGGCGCCGGGTGGAGTGGGTTCTGTACTGAGAAGATCGCGAATGGTTTCGTTGTAGATCTCGAGATACGAAAGGCGAATCTGTACATCCGAATCGTCACGAGCATCCTGAATGCGGTTGTAGAGCTCTTTCATAGTGAGAAAGATGAGACCAGGATCTTGAGGTGTTCCGCTGATGGTATGCGTCTTACCACAGCCAGTGGCACCGTATGCAAAGACACTGGCATTGTAGCCGTTCAGAATCCCGTCAAGCAATGGCTTGCAAGTTTCAGCAAAGACATCGCTCTGTGAGGCTGTAGAGTCAAAGACACGGTCGAATGCATATCGAACATCTTTGCTGCGTCGTGCACCGTGTGCTAGCGGGCTATTGTTGTAGAGACGTGTGAGCGGGTTATTGTCAGGTGGGTCGAAAACAAGCACCTTCTGATCCATCGGCTTGACGATAGGTCGGATGAAGCGAGTCTTTAGCGTTGACGAGCCAGCACCACCAGCAGGAGATGGGAGCTTGTTGGGCGAGATGCCGCCTGCAAGTCCGCCATCGCCGAGGAATGGTTTATGGTCCTCATTGGGTGCGAGTTGGAGCGCTTCTTTTTCGCTAAAAGGTCGAACACGAACGCAAACATTGATGGAGGATTCTGTCATTGTCGATGAGCTCTATGAATGACTAGGAAGCCAGCTCCCTAGACACTTTGTACTGGCAGAGTCCAGGGGAAACTTTCTGCTCAGTCGTGAGTTATCCCTGCTGATTGAATTTTGCGGGCTCGAGAGCGAGCGCTCTGGCGAGAAAGTACGCTCACAAGTAGGAGCAATAAGTGGTCGCCTAAAGCATGTGCTGATCTGTTGGCGCGTGTCAATCCAGACTCTGGCAGACGGCTGCTGATATGTCGTCTATGTGTAGGCAAATGCTGAGCAGACGGCGACGAGGAGATGGCTAAGGCGATCGAAGGAAGAAGGAAGCGACGCCAAAGTGTGATTGTAGTGGTGAGGATGGCGACTGTAGATGTGATGAGAATGTGATTGTGATAAAGTGTGGTGGAAGTGAGAGATGCGGAAGCGGGAGTGAAACAAGCTCATGCAGCTTTCAAGCACACACATACGCACGCACACAAGGCACAGCAGCAGCAGCAGTGAAATTGCTCTTGGCTTCGACTTCATTTCGCTTACAATGCAAAAGACCAACACTTTCTCTTGTCGGTCCTGCCGCCGTGGTTCGGTGTCCAAAACTGAATGCCCTCAAGCTTACACTCTGATACTTTGTCATCAGCGGACCAGCCGAACCCATGTCTCTTTCCAAGCACTGTAGCTGCGCAAGCCCAAGATCATTTCCAACAAGACGTCAAAGCCAGTGTCGGCAATGCCGAGTGAAGCAAGAGCGTCATGAACCCTTTTTTTTCTCACCGAGAGCAACACATTCTGATTCCCGCAGCGGCCTTTACCCTTTCTTTCTGTCTCTGCCTGCTAAGCGCCGCTGCCAATATTTTTGGCCGCATAAACGCGCTTAACACGGTCAGCCATTTTGCAGCCTGGCGTGTCACGTGCTCTAAAAATGATTTGCAGTGTCAGATCGTCAAACATCCTGGACCTCCTTGATTCAGAATGCTTTCGTTTTAGTTCCTCAATGTCGCACATCAGAGTAGACGCAGTAGACTCAAGAGAGGTAAGAGATGATCATTGTGTCAGGAAGGTATGAGATCCTTCTCTATGCAGTCTCCACCTTGGCCCTATTGGCTTCTTCCGCCTCTTCCTCCTCCACCACCTCAATGTCCAATGGATATGTCAAGATGGCAGCGATACCTGTCAAAGCGTTCAACTGACGTCCACTCTCGTGCATCGAACTGAAAATAGCCACTTCACCTCCTTGCGCTCTCACTTCCTCCACCAACTCGACGAACTTCTTCCTCCTCTGTGGATCCGCCGCTCTGAACAAGCCATCCGAGATGAGCAATACACCGATTGCGCCTCTCGCTGCGGCCAGCATTACATGCTGTTCACCGTACCATGCTCGCAATTCGTCGCTCGCCAATTGTTTCATGAAGCGTTCCAACAGCTGACCTTCTCGTGCGAACTTGGTGTCTTTCAGCTGTGCATTGACCTCTGGGCTGCGCAGTACTTCCATCAGCGAATGGACGTGAGGGGAGCTGCAGTGAATCTTGAGAAATTTGCGTTTGGCTTCGCTGCCGATCAAAATCTTGTCTCCACGCCGTGTTGCTTCTTCAAACAAGAAGTCGTAGACCGAATCCTTCGTAAAGCCAGGTGATGCGAGAATGATGAGCCGCAATGCGGGAAGTTGGAGAAGCTTGACGACTGCATTGTAGACTTGGACGTAGAATCGTGCTGTGGCTTTGTCCGCAGCTGTTGCTGGAAGACCTTTGCGCTTGCGTGGGATAGGAACATCAATACGTTGTCGTACCACCGTCATGTGGCCTGTCAACAAGCACACGGCAGCTGTGCCATCGCCGAGTACCACAGCACCTACTTCTGCACGCTGACTGACATCGGTGCTCTCGCCGAGTCGTTCCAAGTGCACCGCATCCCAGCTCTCCTTTGTGATGGTCAACGCTCGATTGACTTCCAGGTCCAATGTATGGTACGCGCCCATCTTGACATGTTGATTCTCTTCCACCACCCTTCCTGCTACTTGTAATGTAGCTCCCTCGCCGCCTGAACCACCCACAGCTGCGGCTCGGCTTACTTCTTCATCAGCTGCCGGCGTGGATGACGAAGAGGCAGCTGCGGCCGAGGCGGCTGATGGATCTGGCGGCGCACTCGAGCCTGTCGCGTCAAACGTTGTCTTGACCACTTCGATAGTAAGGTTGAGTCGCACTCGTTTCGATTCCATCGATCCGGTGGATGATTCGGACTGGACTCGACGCACCGCTGCCGCTCGTACACGGTCGCCTTGCTCGATCAGATTGTAGAGATGGTACATGTCCTCGCTGTTGGAGATTGAGGGATATCGTGAGCAGCGTATGGAAGCCATCTGTCAGCAATGCGTTCTATACAGGTCAAATGTGCCGTTGGACAGCTACTCACTCCTCTTCAGGTACGATGGTAATCCTGCCGGATCCATCCTTTTCGATGTGCCGTGATGTGATCTTCATCTTGCCAGTGTGGCCCTTTGAGCGGGTAGGTACCTCGGAAGGTCAATTGCTGTGGCAATGTGTGTGTTGATGGTTGAGAGTCAAGTCAAGGCTCAGTCGAAGCGAGCTCAGAACGTATGATGAGCATACGAATCTGCACATTTCCTCCACCTCCCGCTAAAGGCGAGGCTCAACGCTGCAACCAAACGTCACGCATTTCCAAGCCATTTTCTCGCCAGTCACTCGCGCGGGACATTTTGGAGGGAATACAGTTAGTTGGTCGCGACGAGCTCAATATCATAAGCCTTCTCATGGCTTTGGCGTGCTCGACGTACATTATTGGAAGAAGAAGCATATCGGTCTGTCCATCAATCGAAACGACTCTATCATGTCCAAGTCGTAGCACACATCGGACAGTGTATGCAGCCTGAGGAACGTGCTGCGACACGAAAACATCACTATTGAGTCGCGTGTCCAGAAGCGATCTGACAATCAAGACTCAATGAGTATGCCATCAAGACTCCATGTGTCCTTCGAGCGAGCATGTGCGCTGATCTCCCCGGTTGGTCGTACAGGTATGCAGATCAAGCTGTGACAGGTTTTCAATTGCTAGAGAATGGAGATCTATGCGGACGAAGCGAGCAACTCGCCGAACTTCTTCTCGACATCGGCAGAGCTGAGACCCTCGAGCTCGACGTGCTTCTCGACACCTCGCTCTGTAATAGGCGTAGCGACAGAGGTATGCATCAAAGGTGGAACGAGATTGAACATGGTCAGCGACTTGATCTGCAACGACTGAGAGCCCACAATATGTTGAGCGATGCAACTTACCGAAACGAGCAAAGGCGCGAGCAGGGGTGCCGCTCGCCTCTCGGACGAGGAATGGAAGGTCAGGGTTGGACTGCTTGATCGACTTGTAGTTGGATTCGAGGAACTTCCTGTAGAATGCGATGATCGTTCGAATGTGGATACGTGCTGCTCAGCATCAATTGACACTTCTCGCCGCCTTCTTTCGGTGTTGCAACTTACCTTGCTCCTGCGGATGCCTGACCGGTCTGGCAAATGTGAAGACGGACCTCCCTGAGGGCCTTGGGAAGTGCTTTGGTCAATGCGTTGGCGGACATGTTGTATGCAGAAGTGGATCGATGGATGCAAGAAGTGAAATCAATGATGGAGATGTCGAAATGCAAGGCCGATAGAGTGCAGATCAAGGTTGCTCAACCTCGCTCTCAGAGATGCTTCCGAAGCTGTCTTTGTCAGCATTTCAAATGCTGGTTTTAAGAAGAGCTCTAACACACTTATTTCATTGAAAATTCGAGGCTTGGAAACCAACACCTGCAGATCGCGTGCACAGCGTGCGCCTTCAAGCACGAAGTGTCACTTTCCTTTCACGGGCCACCCTAGACTCAGCCAAATGATTTCCATCCTTCGACCATCATCAACGAATCCTCGGCATCACTACTCGCAATCGACAACATCTGCCTGAAAAGACTGACTCGTCCTGTCTCCTATCTAAATGACAGCAAACACCGGACTCGCGCACAGCGCAGCTTAGCATCGATATGGAGTATCTGAGCCGACTCTCAGGCCTGGTCTCCACACCAGCAAAAGCGGCGGCTGGCATCACCGGCTCACCTCGACTCCGCAAGAAGCCTTCCCTCCACCCAGTCGGCAGCGTCGATATCTTTCATGCTGACTGGCTCGCTATCCAGTCTGAGCTTGAGAACCCCGATGAAAGAGCTCTCTTCTTCGGCGTAGCCCGATCCGACCTTCCACGACGTCTTCAGCGAATCATCGACGCTCTCGTCTTTGAGTCCAACCGCAGCAACGATGGTCACACCGGCCCGTGCATGGAGTACTTGCTCAAGTATGACATTCTCACCGAGCTCGTACACCTTTCGGTCGATGACAGGCCCAAGGGTATTCGTGGCGAGACAATTCGCTCGCTAAAGGATCTCATCATTTTGCTCGATGAGAAGTTTCTCTCACGACAAGCTGTCAACAAGCCAATCTCGCAACTCATACAGCTATGCTTGGATGAAGATGCAGCAAGGTTCCAGCTCGACGACGATTCATTCGATGCAAGTGGTTCAGGCACACAAGCTACGGCAGCTACAGTAGAAGACGACTACGAGGAGGACCTTGTCGATCTCATGTGTCACATTGCCAGTCGCATTCGCAATACCCCGGACCTGCTCCAGATCTTCTTCTCGGACGAGTCAGTGGACGATATCGACAATTCAGAAGAGGCTCGCACTTTAAAAGACGGCTCAATTATCGTGAGCCGCGACATCTTTGACGATACCATCTCGCCTAGCTCAAGTGCAAAGCAAATGCACGAGACAGTTGCAAATCACATTGACGAACGTCCAGCGTCACCTGCAGGCTCAATCGACTCGACAGCGACCATCCAACCATCAACGGCATATTCGACACGCAAACCGACAAAGCGACGACTCCGCTTTCCTCTCTTCTCGTATCTTCTCAAGTTCGTCCACCGAGATGGCCGTATTGGCGAGCTCGCTCGGGCCGGCTTGTTGTTCCTGATCTCGCTTGAAGGAGTGCCGTCATCGTCCAAATCAGTCGCACACCGCGTCAAGCCCAAGAAGGCTCCAAAGCGAGTGTCTTTCGGCACGGACGACATTCGACGATCACTCGCGGTCTTCATTGCACACTCCGACTTTGCCGATGTGCTTGGCGCAGGTCTTGGTGCAGCGTACGGTCTGTTACCGTCACGTATCAAGCCGGTGCCACGCTACGATCCTACCGATATCGACAGCGACTCTGCAAAGGGTAGCCGAGGAACCATTACGTTAGCAAGCAGCTCCGCAGCAGTGACTGCGACAGGCACAGTCTCTTCAGACGCACTGGCCTCGGCAACTCAAAGCAACGACGAAGAATTGCAAGCCCAGCTGCGTCTTCTAGTCGATCTTATTGAATTCTGTCAGGACGTGCTGGACTCACTCTGGCTAGCATCGAAGCATCTTACCGAAGCAACAAGCCCTACAGACGACATGAACGAAAAAGCAGTAGACAAAGCCTTACCCTCCCCTACATCCACACCGGACCTCGATCCGATCATTCGCAAGCTAGCGCGAGCCATCGCGATGGCGATTCGCGACACGTTCATCCGAAACGTCGTCTATCCTTCTCTCATGGAGAGTAGCGACTTTGACGGAAGTTCTGCTGCAGTACTCAACTACCTCGATGTCATCGTGATCGTGTTGAGAAGTGGGCAAATCTTGACCGACGTAGCCCTGGACTTCCTGTTGCCAGCCGACATCGGGGGCACGGAAGATCACGAGTACGACATCGACGTTCCGGCCGACGATGCTGACAGGTACAGCATGAAAGATCTCATTCTCGACAGTCTAGAAAGCGTCAAGCGGCCCGCTACGAGAGTTGCGGCGCTTCGGCTTGCACGTAGTCTGATCGTCTGTCACGGATTTCGCGCGTGTGGCGGTCTGCTACAACTCCCATCTCGTAGATCAGCGCACATCGCTCCAACAACGCCGGAAGAAGACTGGCTCGACGAAGAGAGAGCAAGCAACGAAGACGAAGAGAAAGCGCCTTACAGCAAGATTGAGATGCATTTCCGAGAAATCGACACCCTATCTTCCCTGTTATCGTCTTTCAGCTCTGCTACTCGAACGCCTGCGGCGTTGCAAGCCTCACTCAGCAACTATTTGCTTGACGCAGAGCAAGCACTTCGACTCGACAGTACCTTTCCAACTGCACTTGACCTTGGTGGAGGCCAGATCGCACTCGAAAGCAAAGATCCCTTCGTGCAGCAGCTTTTCAGCGGTCTGGCGGCCTTCTTCTCACAACCAGTCGAGGTGAATCTTGCTGCAAGTGGAGTGATGAGCGCTTTGGCAGCGTGCCCGGTGCGAAGCCTCGAGGGATGGCTGACACATGAAGCAAGTAAAGGAAAAGGGACAGGAGGAGAGGAGCCGGCGCTGCTGGAACTGCTGAAGGGGCTGGTGGGGCAGGTGAAAGCGTACAGAGATGCTGTACCTGACTTTGACAAATATCTGGCTGAGAGGAGGAGAAGTCTAGTGCTCACCGAGGACCTGTCAGATGCTTTGCAAGTCGCAGAGCCGAACGATGTCGAGGGAGAAGAGGCTCAGGAGGGGAAGAACTTGCTCAATGCATGCCTTACACTTCCTCGTCTTCCCTCGCACAGCAGTGGAGGAGGACGGCTGCAGACTGCGGAGAGAACTCGAGCAGCTGAACGAGATTATGGCGTCGTCGAAGACAAGCGCTCGAGCCTTCCAGCTCTCTTGCCATCCGCAGTCACCTCGGTGGCTTTGCCGTCAACATCGACCGCAACCTCGACCGCGTCCGAGACAGAAGTTCGACCCTCCCTTCCTACCCGAACCAGCGCTCTAGCCCGACTCTTTGGCGGCCGCCCCACCCGCACGCCTTCTACCCTTGGCAAATCCCTTCCTACCCTTTCTTCCGCCAATGTCACCGCCACTTCTACCGCCGCCGCCGCCGGCTCTAGCCTCAACACTCGCCCAGGAGTTGGCGAACGCAAGCCTTCATCGTCAACTATCAATCCTTATGCCGACCACTTCCGAGAGACGGCCGCTGTCACCCTTCGCACTCAAATCGCTACAGGCGCAGAAGGATGGCGACCGACCCCCAAGGCATCTGACACGCAAGAGAATGGAAAAGGTCAAGCGACCCTATCGAGTGTACTAGACAATGCGATCCTGCTGGAGGAGTTGGTGAAGGAGTTACTGGCGATCATTCAGGTCAGGAGGAGTTGGGGAATTGATGCTATCGCTTTCACTTAGTTACACCTCTTCGAGTTCGAAAACTGAATAACATGATACCCGCTTTTGCCCTGTATCCTTCTGCGAGGTGATACTGAAAGATTGACGCCTGATTCAGTGCATCTGAAAGTGAGGAATGGTGAGCTTTCGAGATATAAGTCTTGGTGATTGATGTGTAGAAGCAGGTTTGACATGCTAAATTTGGTGAAATTGTTAAAGTGGCAATGGGAATCGGAATTCGGCAACAAGAAAGGGCCAAAAAGAGGGTGCAGCTGGAAGGAAAGGTAGTCTTGCACGCGCGCTTGGTGCACTTTCTTCTGGCTACCCAAACCATCTTGCTCTTTTGCTTCCACCTTCACTTCTTTCCCTCGTCCCACTCTTCGGAGTTGCATTCTTCCTTCGAAGATGATGACCCTCCGTTCAGTCGCCGTTCGAGCGGCTCCTTTGGCCACACGATCCATCCCACATCTTTGCACGACCATTGCGGTTACCACTCGTACCCTCACAACCACTCCTTTGCTTCGTAAGGAAGAAGCTACGCTGGACAGGGCGGAACGCCTCAAAGCACGTTTCTGGAAAACAGTCACCCTGAAACCACCTTCTCAAGACAATGAGGGGTTCCAGATCTTGCTCGATGGGAGAAGTATTAGGACTCCAACCGGCAACCCGATCGTGATACCTGCGAATAGGGAGTTGTTGGCTACGTGTATTGCTCAGGAGTGGAGCGAACAGGAAAAGACGTTGAAGCCTCATACGTTACCCTTGACAAGTCTGGCAGCGAGGGCGTTAGAGGGCTGCAAAGAAGGTGCACAGGAGAGGAAAGAGATTGAAGAGTTTTTGTTGAGGTATTTGGAGAACGAGACGATTTGGTATGTGTTCCGCCTCTTTCCCTTCTCGTTGAGCCGTGTGATTCTGATCGAAATCGGCTCTTTCGGATGTTGTTGACTGACTCTCAGTGCTTCTCTCTCTTCTGTACAATCCGATGCTACTCTCTGTCGACTCGCCCCCTCAATAAACAGCTTCCAAGAACCCCAACCGCCCACCCTAGTCACCCTCCAACAAAAACACTGGGACCCTCTCCTCTCGCACATCAACACGACTTACTCCACCTCCATCACCCCCTTCACCGGTCTCCTTGGCAACGAACACCCACCCACAACTCTTCCCATTTTCGCCTCCCATTTGGCGAAACTCGACGCCTTCGATCTGGCAGCTTTCGAGCGTAGCGTCATGCTAACCAAATCCTTCCTCATCAGCGTAGGCCTCGTAAGTGGACACTTGAACGTCGAACAGGCCAGTCAAGCGGCCGAAGTTGAAGTGCAGAGTCAGATTGACAGGTGGGGAAGTGTGGAGGATAGTCATGATGTAGATGGGGCCGAGATGAGGAGGACACTTGGCAGCGTGGCTATTGCTACCGTTAGGAATTAAGGAAACTCACTAGAGATACTTTGTCAACTGGAAGAAAGCATGCAGAAAACCCTTTTGTCACGACACGGGATGCGGCTGATGAAGGTATACGAGTTGCCTACGAGTGATTGAATTGCGTTGTGCGGGACTGCTGACTGAAAAGAATGAGGAAGAAAAGGAATCGATGGCAGGGATGATGGGGGATGTCTACTGTGCAGCTTTAGCTAGCCGATCCGACAGACTTGCCCTCCTACCCTCGACAGCTGGCGCAGAAGGTGACGGTGGAGCCGCTAGCCCGTTTGTCCCTCCTCCTCCCCCTCCCGCTGTTGAGGTTGTTGTACTAGCAGCAGCGACATCGCCGTCCACAATAGGAGGAGTGGCTACTTCTACACCGTCAACAGTCTCCTTCTCCCCCTCTTCATCATCCTCCTTCTTCGACGGCACAGGAGAAGTCGTGGAAGAGCCCGCAGGACTAGGTCCATGTACACCATACTCCACCACCTCCAACAGCACTGCCCTCCTCACCCACTTTCTCCTCCTCGTATACCTTCCCATCCCACTCTT